>JANIIK010007723.1:185000-217500 GCA_027704905.1 Muraenolepis orangiensis
TAGACGCAACTTCAACTGGGGCTATTTCCGGCGCTGAGTGCAGTTCCAAGTCTCATCACATCCAATCACATCAGCTCCACCATCTTACGTAAAAACACTATTCTTGGCATCTATTCTCTCTATATGTGAATCTCTCTCTCTCTCTCTCTTTCTCTCTCTCTCTCTCTCTCTCTCTCTCTCTCTCTCTCTCTCTCGCGCCCCCCACTCCCCTCACGCCCCTCACTCCCCTCCCGCCCCTCCCTCCCTCCCCTCACTCCCCTCACGCTCCTCAATTCCCTAAAAACACTATTCTTGGCATCTATTCTCTCTATATGTGAATCTCTCTCTCTCTCTCTCTCTCTCTCTCTCTCTCTCTCTCTCTCTCCTCTCTCTCTCTCTCTCTCTCTCTCTCTCTCTCTCTCTCTCTCTCTCTCTCTCCTCTCTCTCTCTCTCTCTCTCTCTCTCTCTCTCTCTCACACACACACCTTCTACCAACCTCTCCAGTTCCAGTTCCTCTCATTATCCCTCACTTCTCTCTGAGGTGCCTTCACGTCCCTTTCCTGGGCTGCTGTGAAGCACCGGTGAATGCACCTTTTGAGTAGTGACCTCACGGTTGAAGACTAGGAGCTGGGATTAAGCACATCTCAGTCTGGCTCAGACATGCTGGGGTGGAGGTGGGGCGGGGGGGTGTTGATAGTGACGATGGGGGCGGTTAAGGGGAAAAGGTAGAGATATGCATGGAGATAGAGGAAACAGTGAGCGTGAGAGTTACAGTGTGATATGTTAGAGATAGTGTGTGTGCGCGAGAGAGAGAGCGTGCGAGTGAGGGAGTGTGTAAGATAGTGTGAGAGAGAGAGAGAGAGAGAGAGACAGACAGACAGATAGACAGACAGAGACAGAGAGACCGAGAGAGACCTGCAGCACTGCTGGGAGAGAAAATGATGCATTGAGCAGCTGTAGACTGTAGGAGAGCACATCATCATTATTGTCCTGGTTCTCCCAGGTCACTTTTCATAGGGGCTATTAGTACTGAGGAGAGAACAGTGTGTGTCAACACCATTTAGAGAGAGAGAGAGAGAGAGAGAGAGAGAGAGAGAGAGAGAGAGAGGACACAGGACGTGAATAAGAACGGAAAAGAAGATGATTTTGTAGTCGTTTCCATCCAAACGGAAACTTCTGTAGAAAACTCCAATGTTCTTGAATACACACACACACACACACACACACACACACACACACGCACACACAAACTGGACCGTTCGGGCAGGTTACCATGAGAAGCTGCAAGGTCAAAGGTTAACTTAGTAGGTCGGAGGTGGGTGGGGTGGTGGTGGTGGTGGGGGGGGGGGGGGGGGGTGGGGGGGATGGGTGCTCCTTACCTTGGCACAAAATACATGAAGCAAGAAGAAATAGGAGGAAGAAGAGGTTAAAAGAACACGATAGAAGGACATAAAAGAGGAAGAAGAGGAAGAGCTCGGAGCTGGTAGAGTGTACTACGGCGTAGGGCGCGGATGGGCATGGATTCACACCTCTCGTCGATCACGGCCAGAATTATTATTCACCGTTCATCACAGTGTGTGTGTGTGTGAAACACTGGTTGCCTCCATTTCAGATGTCTTCCGCGAGATTGAGTGTTTTTTTATTTTCATTCGTGCGGTTCAGGCTCACAGGAAACGCACGATAAGACGCACACACAGCACACAAGGCCGCGGTGTTTGATGAATGGGTACGGTTTACGTACGACATTACGCTGACATCAGCGTTGACAGAACAGCACAGGGGGCCGCATAACGTCTGTCCTCGTACGAGGTACGAGGCTTCTTCATTCGTGCTGTGATGACGCGTGCGTACGCAAGCCTACCTGCGGCGTTTTTTTTAGAAATGTGTGGATCTCCTTCCGTAGACGTAGACACAGGGCCTCCAGCGTCAAATTTAATATTTGCAATCTAAAAGACGCAGAGACGTGTGCCTTTGGACCAAGGGTGACCTTGTGTTTCTTTGTTTCTTTGCTTGCTTTCCGGAGCTTGATCATCTCATTGAAAAGATCATTTTCTCTAAGCCTAGTTTTCTTTTCACAGTCTCAGTTTGCTGAAAAAAAACTATTTTTGATGACCTTTGAAGAAAGTCTTTCCAAACAGAGTGCGCACGCTACAGCTACGGCCGTCACCGCGTTCCGGGCCGGTCTAAAAACAGCCTCTCGTGTACTGCAGTGGTGTTCAACTTTTAAACCACCGCCTTAATATTATGCTAATGTGCCGATCAGCAGCACTTTGCTTCGGGCCCACCACTTTTTAGCATTTAATCGCAGAAAACTATTTAACTTTAATTTAGCCTACTTGCAAATGACGACCTACTTGAAATAGTCCCACGTATTTCTGGTGGTTTGGCTGGTTTTCAGATGAACGATTTATGAGCGAAAAGATTTAACTTTCAATGGTTCATAACACATCTCATTTGTTAAACACCCCTTTACGACCTCCGTAGTGCATTTTCCAAGAGCCGGAAATAATGACCAAGATGAGATGTGTGAATGTATTCAGATACAACGCACAACACGTCCAACTCTGTTCACCTCGGTTTGACGAACAGGTGCCTATGCGCATGTGTGCCTTTCTCTATGCGTGTGTGTGTGTGAGTGTGTACCTGTGTACAAGCAGCAGTAGAAGGAGTATTAGTAGTAGGAGTATTAGTAGTAGTAGTAGTAGCAAGTACTGGCAGAGCCCTCCAGCAAGTGAGGGTTAGCGAGTGAGTGACACTGATGCGGAGAGGCAGTCAGCCAGCGAGCGAGCGAGAGAGAGAGCGGGCGAGGGGGCGAGCAAGAGAGCGGGCGTGGTAGAGTGACACTGATGCGGCGAGGCAGTGCGCTATAAATATTAGATGGTGGAGAGGGAGGGGCCCACGAAGAGGACCGCAGGCTTCTGGTAGACACACAGAGAGCGGCTCCATCCTTAGGATCTCAGTGAGAAGCTAGTGCACGCCCCCCCCCCCCCTCCCCCCCCCACAAGAAGGTCATTGTGGAGGGAAAGCATGCGGCTGTGATATGGAACATGGCGTCTGTGCTGTTGGACCGGGACATGACAACGTGTGAATTATTTATTATCATGTAGACTTCTTAAAAAACGGGACAGGGGTTCCACCAGCCCTGGTCCTGCATCTTCACACAGCGTTCTTAACTCTTAACCGTGCACCAGAAACCCCCCCCCCCCACCCTGACCTGACCTGACCTTGCAGCAGCGCATGCACTAGGCCAGCGCTACATGCAGCATTCACTGGACAGCACACATGGGTCAGTCCATTCTCTGAAGTAAAGGGGGTGTGCACTTTTCATCATCATTCTCAGACAGATAAAGAGACAGAGGCAGAGGCACAGAGAGAGAGAGAGAGAGAGAGAGAGAGAGAGAGAGAGAGAGAGAGAGAGAGAGAGAGAGAGAGAGAGAGAGAGAGAGAGAGAGAGAGAGAGAGAGAGAGAGAGAAACAAAACTGGGTTATGTGTTTGAGACCATGTGTGGGAGGTGAAGATAGATGAATTGATTCATTCATATGAATGAGGGTATGGTATGGCATATAGTATGGGGTTAGAACAAGAGACCAGAGACAGAGAAACAGATAAACAGACAGAGAGCGAGAGAGAGCGAGAGAGAGAGAGAGAGAGAGAGAGAGAGAGAGAGAGAATAGATAGGATACTAGATAGGATAATGGATGAGAATTAGAAGCCATAGCAAGCAATGACAGGGGGAGAGAGAGAGAGAGAGAGAGAGAGAGAGAGAGAGAGAGAGAGAGAGAGAGAGAGAGAGAGAGAGAGAGAGAGAGAGAGAGAGAGAGAGAGAGAGAGAGAGAGAGAGAGAGAGAGAGAGAGAGAGAGATAAAGTGTCTTATGTGCGAGTCGAGGAGAAGAAGGCACTGCCGCCCATGAGCCCATGGGTGACCGACGGGGGGGCGGGACTTGCAGAAGATGCTCTGCCATCATGCTCTGAGCTTTCATGCCAGGAGAAAGAGAGGACACAGAAGAGGAAGGGGGAGGGGGTTTGGGGGGAGGGGGTTTGGGGGGGGGGGGGGTCACACCCTAGGCGTGTCCCGGACCCCGCGCTACCTTGTTCCACCAGCCCTGCGGTGGTGCCGGCCGCGGCAGCCACCGCAGCCGCCGCCGCCGTCACGGAGGCCGGAGCAGTGGCCTGTCTGCTGCCAACTGTTAGTGACCACCACACCCACAGAGAGAGAGAGAGAGAGAGAGAGAGAGAGAGAGAGAGAGAGAGAGAGAGAGAGAGAGAGAGAGAGAGAGAGAGAGAGAGATGACCAAAAAGAGAAGGAGATGGCAGGAAAAAGGAAAATGAAAAAGAGGAAGAGAGAAAGAGAGAGAGAGAGAGAGAGAGGGAGGGGGGGGGTTGAGAAAATAGGAATGAAAGGGCAAAAATAAAGTTAATAAGGAAGTTAATAAGATAAATAATAAAGTTGATCAAATAAATCATGGGGGTGTGTGTGGATCAATAACACAAGAGAACACAGCACGTACCGTATGTATTTTGCACACACACACACACACACACACACACACACACACACACACACACACACACACACACACACACACACACACACACACACACACACACACACACACACACACACACACACACACACACACACACACACACACACACACACACAAGAAGCACAGTGTTTCTGGTCCAGGACTTAAATTTGTATTTCATCTAATCTCAACTCACTGCAACAAGAAAAAGCATTAAAAATAACTCTAAATAATGCTAGTAGTTATTTGTACTGTTATAATACATTAAATGCATGTGCGATTTAGAGCAATGCAATGTCCATGGCTATATAAAGTAAACAATGGATTGTGTGGAGAGACAGTAGGTTATTGTAATATGTCCTCAGCTATTGATTGAGTGATTGCATGGGAACTCATAATCAGAGGCTATTGTTTCAATACAATGCCTCAATCTAACAAGCCTGACAAGTACGTCACTGTGAATGTTCCGAATGTTCTCACACAATTTAAAATGTTTTCTCTCTCTCTCTCTCCCTCTCTCTCTCTCTCTCTCTCTCTCTCCCCCTCGCTCTCGCTGTGCCACAGTATGTTAGCCGTTAGCTTCACTACGCTTCTTGTGATGGAAGGGTTATCTTTGTTTTTCCATACAGCATGCGCTCGCTCGCTCTCTCTCTCTCTCTCTCTCTCTCTCTCTCTCTCTCTCTCTCTCTCTCTCTCTCTCTCTCTCTCTCTCTCTCTCTCTCTCTCTCTCTCTCTCTCTCTCTCTCTCTCTCTCTCTCTCTCTCTCTCTCTCTCTCTCTCTCTCTCTCTGGCTCAGAAGCCAAGCGTGAAAGAGAGAAAGGTGTATTGAAGGGCGGTATAACAGCCACACACACACACACACACCTGCTATTACCTGTGTGTGTGTGTGTGTGTGTGTGTGTGTGTGTGTGTGTGTGTGGTGTGTGTGTGTGTGTGTGTGTGTGTGTGTGTGTGGTGTGTGTGTGTGTGTGTGTGTGTGTGTGTGTGTGTGTGTGTGTGTAAGAGAGCGAGTGAGAGAAGAGAGAGAGAGATAGGTAATGCAGTGAATTCCCGGCCCAGCATTCTCCTACTAGATAGGCTTCCACTGTCTATGTGAATATTACAGTGAACAACAAACAAAAGACAAAAGCTAACAGAAATACATACTAGATCAACAGGTACTAAATACACACACACACACACAATCTACAGTATGACTCCATGGTGATATCAACAAAATATCAGTGTCTCTACACTGAGTCACTCAACAGACAACCTTTTACAGATTTGAAAAAAGAGCCTCTTTTTGTTTTTAAATTTTTTTATTCTTCCCCACCGAGTGTATTAATTTCACTCCATAATAAGAAAACACACTCATCACACACACACACACACACCTCCCACTGGCCTTTTTTTAAGTGGCCATGAAGATGAATGACAAACAACAGCACAAGATACAAAATAGACAAGCAATACGAAAGCAATTGTTTCTGAGGATCATTTTCAAAAGGTGCGACGAGAGAGAGAGAGAGAGAGAGAGAGAGAGAGAGAGAGAGAGAGAGAGAGAGAGAGAGAGAGAGAGAGAGAGAGAGAGAGAGAGAGAGAGAGAGAGAGAGAGGTTGTTTTTGGGATGATAGTTAAAGCTGGTCAACACTTACCAGAGAAGTTGCGTGACACCAGCATGGTGGTGAGGATGGCCCCCTGTCAGAGAGAACAGACCGGTCACTTTGGGGTTCAGGTCTTTCATTGTCAGAAGACAAACGGAGTGAACGCAAAGACCAGGTGTCAGACCGGGTGTCAGACCGGTTGTCAGACCGGGTGTCAGACCGGGTGTCAGACCGGGTGTCAGACCGGGTGTCAGACCGGGTGTCAGACCGGGAGTCAGACCGGACCCATGAAATCCTTAAACCCCAAGTCACCAGCAACTACCTACTGTATTTAGGGCATAAGATACTCAAAAGATGAACTATACTGAACTGACAAAAAAGAAAAACAACATTATTTATGAAGGTATATATATATATTATACTAGAAAGCAATATGTATATTAAAGGGTAATAATATCACAAACGAAACAGAATACAACTAAATCCAGAGCGCATGTTTTAGAATACGATACCTTACAACAGTAGCCACATGTTACATAACACACACACACACACACACACACACACACACACACACACACACACACACACACACACACACACACACACACACACACACACACACACACACCACACACACACACACACACACACACACACACACACACACACACACACACACACACACACACAGACACACCTTGAGTTTTCTCCGGGCGTTGAACTTCTTCAGGCACTCTACGGTCTCCTGTCTGTGCATCATGGACGCCACCGTGGAGCGTTGCTGGAGGAGGAAGAGGAGGGAGAGGAGGAAGAGGAGGAAGAGGAGGGAGAGGAGGAAGAGGGGTGAGGAGGAAGAGGAGGGAGACGAGGGAAAGGAGGGAGAGGAAGAGGAGGAAGACGTACAATCATACACGCGAGAAGAACAAATGAAAGTTACTATTTGTGGTAACAAAGTGGACCAAAGTGGAGTGGTGTGCGTGTGCGTGTGCGTGTGTGTGTGTGCGTATGTGTGTGTGTGTGTGTGTGTGTGTGTGTGTGTGTGTGTGTGTGTGTGTGTGTGTGTGTGTGTGTGTGTATGTGTGCGTGTGTGTGTGTGTGTGTGTGTGTGTATGTGTGTATGTGTGTGTGTGTGTGTGTGTATGTGTGCATATGTGTGTGTGCGCATATGTGTGTGTGCGTGTCCGAGTGTGTTGGATGAGGTTTGGTTGCATAACATCATCCCATTTAAATACATGAGGTCTATCTGTGGTCAATATGAACCAATGTGACTCATTGTGACTGTCTGGATTCCAGTTGCCTCAGTGTCTGGTTCTTTCTTATCTTCTCTGTCACCGTCTCTCTTGGCTGTCTTGCCTGTTTGTCTCCAGTATCATAGTACAGCTATCGTTTCTACCGCCGGCCGTACTGTCTATAGATCATGTACGACCATCGGTCTGTCTACCCAGTTATGTGTCTATCTGTTTATCCAGCTATGGGTCTGTATGTCTGTTTAACCAGCTTTGTGTCTGTCTGTCTGTTTTCCCAGCCATGTTTCTGTCTCTCTGTTTACCCAGCAATGTGTCTGTCTGCCGGTCTGTTTACCCAGCTATGTCTGTCTGTCAGTCTGGTTGTCTGTCTGTGTGGTGTTTGTGGGATACTTACGCAGACCCATGGGTGTTTGAGGGCCTCCTGAGCGGTGATCCTCTTGGCTGGGTTGATGGTCAGCATCTGGTTGATCAGGTTCTTGGCCTCGGGGGTGACAGTGTCCCACTCAGGAGACGGGAACTACAGAGACAGACAAACAGACCGACCGACAGACAGGCAGGCAGACAGACAGACAGACACACAGACAGGGAGGCTCTACTTTAGATTCAGGAACGCTGACATGTTTGGAGTAATAATGACAGAGCGGACCATCAGCTGCACATAGTTCACTATCTAACCATCGTGTCTGATCATCAACCACCAACCACACCACACCTTAAGGAAGGGGACCGTCTCTATGCTAGTTACTGATAAGGGGAGGTATAGATAGTTCCTCTATTGACTATTTGACTACTGTGGAATGCAGAAATCCACATTCCGTTCGAGAGACGGAGCCAAGATCGCCGCTGAATTGATATAGAAGACCTGATTACGTCATTTGGGGTTTGGTGCCAGAACAGTTCACACACAGCGACCCCTGTGTAAGGCCATTGAAATCAAAGTGCGGCTAAAGAAGTTACAAAGAGATGAATGAGAGAGGAGGAGAGGAGAGGAAATGAAAAGAAAACTGGTTAGGGAGAGGAGAAAGGCGAGAGGAGGGCAGCCATCACTGGGACAGATGGAGGAGAAACAGTGAATACATTAACAGATCGGAAATCACCCATCCTCAAGTAGGGGAAGAGAAGAGAGGGGGATGTGGAGAAGAGGAAATTGACAAGAGAGCGATGAGATGGAGACTCAGGAGAGGGAGGGAGGAAGGAGAGAGAGAGAGAGAGAGAGAGAGAGAGAGAGAGAGAGGAGAGAGAGAGAGAGAGAGAGAGAGAGAGAGAGAGAGAGAGAGAGAGAGAGAGAGAGAGAGAGAGAGAGAGAGAGAGAGAGAGAGAGAGAGAGAGAGAGAGGGGGGACGAGAGAGAGGAGGGACGAGAGGAGAGGGAGAAGAGGGAGAGAGAGGAAAGGGAAGAGAGAGGAGAGGGAGAGAGAGGAAAGGGAAGAGAGAGGAGAGGAGAGGGAGAGAGAGGAAAGGGAAGAGAGAGGAGAGGAGAGGGAGAGAGAGGAAAGGGAAGAGAGAGGAGAGGAGAGGGAGAGAGAGGAAAGGGAAGAGAGAGGAGAGGAGAGGGAGAGAGGGGAGGGAGGAGCTTACGTCATAGGCTCCAGCTTTGATCTGCTGGTACAGCTTGTGCTGGTCCTCGTCCCAGAATGGAGGATAACCCACCAGCAGGATGTACAGGATCACCCCTAAGACAGAGACATGGAAACACACACGCAAAATTGACATTTCCGTTGACAGGGGCGTCAGTGCGAGGCGTGTAGCGGTAGAAGCGGCGCTAGCCTCACCGCAGGCCCAGATGTCCACAGGCTTGCCGTATGCCTCCTTCCTCAGGACCTCAGGGGACAGATAGCCCGGGGTGCCCGCAAACCCTACAGGAACAACACACACACACACCGCCATTAAGCAGACACGTCACCACAGACACTCATTCATACGTGCATGTGCACACACACACACACACACATTCATATGCACACAGGTGCGGGCACACATGCACACACACACAAACAAATGCGCACGTGCGCACACACACACATTCATGCACATATACACACAAAAACACACACGCGCGCACACACACACACAGAAATGTGCACAAAAAACACACACAAAACCGAAAGCCAAAATCGGAAACTTTTTTTTGTACCAAATGGTAATTGAATCTCATTCTACGGTTTTAATAGAATATAGAATATAGAATATAGAATCATATAGAATAATACGCTGACAGGAAATTACAATGAAGCTTTGAAGTTGTTGACGTATATATATATATATATATGTATATATATATATATATATGTATATATATATATATATATATATCAGAGACACAAGTGAGTCTACAGGTAAGCTCCAGGTAGCCCAGGTGTGAGTGAACGTACCAAACCAGGCCTGCTGCTCCCCCTGCACCTCGATGGCCAGGCCGAAGTCCGCCAGCTTCACGGCCGCGTTTTTGCATTTGCTGGCGAGGAGCAAATTCTCCGGCTGCGGACGAAGAAAGAAAGCAGGGGGTCTCTTAGGCGCACTTGACAGATGGCAGGGGGGCAGGAAACACACACACACACACACACACACACACACACACACACACACACACACACACACACCACACACACACACACACACACACACACACACACACACACACACACACACACACACACACACACACACACTCACTCACTCAGTGCACAGGATGACATCCAGCTGCGGGTCAAAGAGAAGCCAGCAAAGATTCACAGCCCGATCGATGCTTCATTGAATTGACTCGATTTGTAATGGAATGGTGTCTCTTGTCGTCTCCCTCAGTCATTGGCTTAGACCAAATGTCCCACGGTGACAGTGTGTGGACCGAGACGGAACGTTCCTTTTCAGAAGGGCTTTGGAAACACCTTTGCCGACACTCTCAGCAGACATCCCGCTGTGAATAAGCGGAGCTTTTCTTGAACCGGCATTTTCACTCGCTGTACACGTCAAGCCTTCACACGGAGACAAAGGGGCTTAATCTAGTCGCAAGAAATCCATATTTTAACAAAGAATGGCAACTGCCAGGAACCAAGCATTTTTGTTTTTTTTAAAGGATCTCTGGTGTAGAGTTTGGCTCCGTCCTCGTGGCCCAGATAAGGCAGCCAACCTCGTTATCCTCCACCAGAGGAGAGAGCTCTGCTCTGTAATGATGGTCTGCTACCCTCGCTGACTCATGCCGTCTCCATATCCCTCTCTGCTTCACCGTCTGCATCTACCATTTGTATTTAAGATTGAGAGCCATTTATAAAATAATATTCCCAGACTAACTACAATCAGGGGCCCAGTGAGGCCGGTCAGACCAATCAGCTGAAAGTCACAACTTTCCTAGAAAGCAGTGATGACCAAATGAGGAGGTTCCCGAACGGCCGTTCTTGATCCACCATCTTCAGCCTCTCCCTGCATTGCGGTCGCTTCCATCTCCGTCTCTTACCCTCTAGTTTACCCTCTGTGTGACTCTCTGCCTACACCACCACTCGATCCACAAAATCCCAAACTCTCAGGGACGTCCTCTGGGACGCGCATATCGAGGAGGGATGTGGAGGCGCTCAGAAGAGCAAAGGGCAAAGGTCAACTGCAGGCTGAGAAGCACAAGACAAGCGAGGGCACAGAGAGAGAGAGAGAGAGAGAGAGAGAGAGAGAGAGAGAGAGAGAGAGAGGAGAGAGAGAGAGAGAGAGAGAGAGAGCCGGGAGCTAGCGGGTTATTCTGAGGTGCTACGCCTCCTAGCATGACTCGCCAGCGGTGCAGTGTTAAGGTAACGAGTGCTAAGATAACAAGCGGTAAGGTAACGAGTGGTAAGGTAACAAGCAATATTGTAACAAGCGTTAAAGTAATGAGCAGTAAGGTAACGAGCGGTAAGGTAACAAGCGATATTGTAACAAGCGTTAAAGTAATGAGCGGTAAGGTAACAAGCGTTAAGGTAACGAGCGCTAAGATAACAAGCGCTAAGGTAACAAGCATTCAAATAGTGAGTGGTAAAGTAACGAGCGGTAAGGTAACAAGCAGTAATATAACGAGCAGTCAAGTAGCACAAAGTAAGGTAACGAGTGCTACGGTAACGAGCGGTAAGGTAACGAGCGATAAGCTAACAAGCAGTCAAGTAGCGCAAGTTAAGGTAGCGAGAGGCACAGTAACAAGCCTAAAGGTAGCGTAGGTTAAGGTAAGAAGCAGTAAGGTAACGAGCGGTAAGGTAGCGTAAGTTAAGGTAATGAGAACTAAGGTAAGGTAATGCAACGTAAGGTAAGGTACGGTAACGTATGGTAAGCAAAACACAAGCCAAGCTCCTGCTGAGAAGTTGGTGCAGTCTTTAATGTTGTGGATGAGTGCCCACACCCACTGTGTTAATCAAGGGGGAAATACAGACACATTGGGGAGCTCGCGCTCTCTCTCTCTCTCTCTCTCTCTCTCCTCTCTCTCTCTCTCTCTCTCTCTCTCTCTCCTCTCTCTCTCTCCTCTCTCTCTCTCTCTCTCTCTGCAGTAGCATTCCTCCATCTGCTCAAATGTCTTCACAGGAAGGAGTGGAGGAGGCAAAGGCGGGTTAAAGCAGGAGAGCAGTGTGTGTAATCAGAACCGGTCTCTAAGCCAACGCAAACATCCAAGCGCTGCGGCGACTCGGGTAACGCCACGCGTTCACAGTGTCCCTCGCTCCTATTTAGCCGGAGGAATCATTTCCGATAAGGTCAAACAGCAGCACTGTGCTGAACCGTCCACATGGGCCGCTCGAATCCACCGGTGTGTGCCGATTAAAATTCGCCATGACCTAATTCCTAATTGGGGCGCCGTTTGGTAGCGTGGTAGAGTGTCCTCGGTCATCACACTATGACCTATCGCATGAGACCCCCCTCGTCCCGAAGGGTGAAACCCGATCGCCGTGTCCGCTAAATAAAGACACGGTCGCACCGGTTCTGATCAACACAACACGCCTTGACATTTGCATAAGGCGGGCCGATTAAGAAGGCGTCATGCAACACAGTATGCAGCACCCAGAGCATGCATGCACACACACACACACACACACACACACACACACACACACACACACACAGAAAGAGGTCTGTGTTTGACAATTGTACAACACTCAAAGAACAATAGTAGAACCATAGCCAGGTGTACTGGCTATTTGTTTGTATACACCACAGCTCTAGAACACACTTCCAGTAGACGTGAGGTTCTTTAAATCAGGGCTTGAAACTTTGTTGTTTGCCACAGATTCAAAATGTATATCAACATCTTATGTGTATAAACCTTTTCTTGTTTTATTATCTTTTACAGGGCGTCCTTTTGATGTTTCTCTACATGTGACGTCTTCCTTTGTGAAGCACTGTGAATGGCCTAGTGTGTCTATGAATACACCTGCCTTGCCTTATTAATGTCTGTATTTAAAATAGAAGCATCTGGCAGTCAACGGTTATTCTACATCACAGTCTTCCTCTCAATCGTCCGCAATTACTGAAGATAAACAGGAAGAGTTAAGAGTCTCAGGAGAGAGATCAAACGCGAAGGCTAACCACGGTACGTCTACATCAACACAGCAGGGAAAGGCTTGGAACCGCCAAGCTCAGAGCTGGGGTGTTTTGCGAAAAGGAAGACATCTGAGTTCATCTGCTATTCAAACACTTTTCTGTAGTTCTGAGTCATCCGGTCCTTTTTAACGGGCGGGGTGGAGGCTGACTCAAATGTTATTTACTGGTCGGTGAAGCAAGAGTGTATAGCCAGGTATATGAGGTCACGTCCAAGAAAGGCGTTTCAACAAACAACTTCCGGCTGATATAAGGTAAATTCACACACAAACACACAAACACACGCAAATATAAGCATATACCAATACACCAATGAGCACAAAAAGGAAGGGCACTGTTTGAGTAAGGACAGCACATTGATAGCCAGTAGCTGTCACTCACCTTCAGGTCCCGGTGCACCACACCCATTTGATGGCAGTGAAGCACCGCCTCCAGGATCTGCTGGATGCAATGACTGCATGCAAACACCAGGGGGAGCATGTTAGTCTGAGCAGAGCTTCAATCCATGCAAGGAACAGGGCAGAGGGGTGGGGGAGTGGGGGGGGGGGGTTTGGGGGAGGTGGGGATATGGGTGTGTGTTGTTGGGGGGGAGGGGGTTGATGGGGCTGGGAGAGGGAGGTGTTTGGGGGCAAAGGTCAGACGAGAGGTTCACAGGTTTATAAGGGCCTATGATTATCTGATGTTATTATTATTACGTACAATGTGTACATAGGGACACTGTAAAATGTATATATACAATATATATATTAAGAATTTGACTCATATAAATATGTTTGGTTATTCTGTTGATTTTGTTAAGTTTAGTTTTCAAATAATTTACTTCTTCTTCTTCTTCTGATCAGATTCAGATTCTGACAGTTGCTCCAACGCATTGGGTTTCAAGAAAAATCCGCTCTACAAATTAAATGAATCATTAATATTCTCATTACTGCGATAACCCAACCACCGACGCTATGCCCAGCGAGTGGTTTCCCTGACATCCAGACATGCTTGCAGCCAGGGGGGCCGACTGGGTCCTTGGTGGCAGGGTAAGCCCTGGGGGGTTGGGGGTTGGGGGGGGGGTACTGTTCTTCCTGGCCAACAGGTGTCCGGTTTGGACTCTAAAGACTTGTACACTAATCTATTGTAGGCCACACTGCCCAAGGCCTGACACGGCCTGCCAAGAGGTGGACTAAGGTGATGGACGGTGACTCCCTGGCGGACTGTTAATCAGGGGTGGGGGAGAGGGGGGAGAGGGGAGAGGGGGGAGGGGGAGGAGAGGAGAGAGGGGAGAGAGGGGCGAGGGGAAGGGGTGAGGAGGGAAATGTCTTGGGTCTATAAATAGTGACATGTATAAGATCTGTGGCGGAGGTAACTGTGTGTGAGGGGGAAGTGTGGTGTAATGTGGTCGTGTTATGCTCGGTCTGACAAACATCTGTTAGATAATATATACAAATACTATATATATATATATATATATATATACTGTATATATATTATGGTCTTTGAACGGTATTGTATCATCATGAAATCAACCTATCGTGATACCCAGTTTTATAGTGTACATAATTGCGATGTGAAGATATGCCCTTAAAATGATCAAAATATAACATCAGTGTGAAAATAAACCTAGTTTTAGTCTGATACCAAACTTTGTAACGTAATCCCATGTAATGACCCCCAGTTAGACTGTTAAGAATCATATTTTGAATTCAGAAGCATGTCGCGACATTCATCGATACCATGTGCAAAGTTGTGTGTGTGTGTGTGTGTGTGTGTGTGTGACAGACACAGAGAGAGACAGAGAGACAGAGACAGACACAGAGGCAGAGAGACAGACAGACGGAAAGAGACATAGACAGAGACAGACAAAGAGACACAGAGAGAGACAGAGAGAAACAGAGACAAAGAGAGACAGAGAGAGACAGAGAGACAGAGAGAGACACAGAGATAGAGACAAAGAGAGACAGAGACAAAGAGAGACAGAGAGAGCGATAGAGACAGAGACAGAGAGAGAGACACAGAGATAGAGACAGAGAGACCGAGACAAAGAGAGACAGAGAGAGAGAGACAGAGACAAAGAGAGACAGACAAAGAGAGACAGAGACAGAGAGACAGCGAGAGACAGAGAGAGAGAGATAGAGACAGAGACAGAGTGAGAAGCACAGAGATAGAGACAGCGAGACAGACAGAGAGAGACAGAGAGAGACAGAGACAGAGTGAGAAGCACAGAGATAGAGACAGCGAGACAGACAGAGAGAGACAGAGAGAGACAGAGACAGAGTGAGAAGCACAGAGATAGAGACAGCGAGACAGACAGAGAGAGACAGAGAGAGACAGAGACAGAGTGAGAAGCACAGAGATAGAGACAGCGAGACAGACAGAGAGAGACAGAGAGAGACAGACAAAGACAGAAAGAGAGACCGAGACAGAGAGATATGAACTGGCACCGTTGTAAAGTTCACCACTATAAATTAGAATCATGGGTCTCATTTCTAAAGGCCTCGTGATTAATACATACTGGGCAGGTCATAGCCGAATCTACAGCACTGTGCATGACTGTGTCTATGTGTGTGCACCAGAGAGACACACACACACACACACACACACACACACACACACACACACAGCGGCGATCAATGATAGCTTAATGTGTGAGTATATGTGTGTCCCGCAGTCAAGGACAAAACGGTTTCAGCCAATGAAGAGAGTGCGTGGGAGCCTGCTGAATGTGCCATCTATTCACACACACACACACACACGCACACACACACACACGCACCACGCACACACGCACACACGCACACACGCACACACACGCACACACACACACACACGTCCTCCAGGCTACGTGGAGTGATTTTGTGTAGGTGTTTGTGAATGCGGACTGTAGCAATGTTCAACCTTATTTTCAGATAAAACATCCATGGTTATGGATGCCTCTCGGTGGATATATACTAGATAGTACCATTTGGTGGAATGGAACCCCTGGCAGTGTGGACGCTATGCTACCGGTTGAGATACACCAGACCAGGGGTTCTCAACTGGTGGGTGGCGCCCCACGAGTGGGTCTTGAAGGGCATCTTGAGAAGGTCGGAGAGTGTTAAGCCAAACCTTAATCTTTTGAAAGAAGCCTGTGAATTCAAATCTAAAATCTAAATCTGGAGGATTTGAACCCACTTTATTGGTCATACATGCACACACACATGAAATGTGTTCCTCTGCATTAAACAGAGAAAGTTTAGGCGACTTCTCCGATAAGCTAATGTTTCAATGTTTATTCGTGTTTCAATGGCTTGAGTTCAGCCCCAATTGTTGCAGTTTTTTCTATATAATATTATTGATATTATTAATATTATTGGTAAGTATATTATTTATGTTTGGGTCATGACCTAATGACGCATGTGGGTCCTGAGGCTAGACCAGCTGGGAAACCGCTGACCTCGACCTCACATGGTTGGAATATGTTAAAATACCCACAGGCAAGGCTAGGTGAGGCTATCATGATAGTAGCTACATAGATAGATAGTAGATAGTCACAGATTATAGGCAAGATATATTCATCACAAATCAGTTGAGACTACAACACTGTATAACAGGATAACAGGATGTCTCAATTTCTTTACAACGTTATACAACACCGCAACGGAATGTGTTATGTCGTTCATGTGATGAAATGAAGGAAACTGTTTTTCCTTTCCTGCTGTGAGTTTCCTTTGTCCTTTTGTTGTGGGCCGAAAAATAAAATAAAATAAAAATAAAAATATATATATATATACGGTTGAGACATGGATAGCGTTTCATCAGGAAGTCACCGGCAGAGAAAGGAAGACATTCTAGTTTAGCCGACATGGTGGCCGAGTATAAAGTTGGCACATATTTTACAGGTTAAGAGATGGGAACGTGTGTTTGTGTGTGTGTGTGTGTGTGTGTGTGTGTGTGTGTGTGTGTGTGTGTGTGTGTGGTGTGTGTGTGTGTGTGCTGTATGTAACTTTTCGTTGGACGTTAACCAGGGTTTTTGTTTGAGGTTATTTAAGGTTGACCGGGAGTTTGAGAAGCGGGTGTGAGGGAGGGTGAGGGAGGGAGGGTGAGGGAGAGGGAAGGAGGAGGGGAGGGAGGGAGGGAGGGTGAGGGAGGGAGGGTGAGGGAAGGAGGGAGGGGGAGGGAGGGAGGGAGGGGGAGGGAGGGTGAAGGAGGGAGAGGGGGAGGGGGAGGGAGAGGGAAGGAGGGAGGGGGAGGGTGAGGGAGGGAGGGAGGGAGGGAGGGTGAGGGAGAGGGAGGGAGGGAGGGAGGGTGAGGGAAGGAGGGTGAGGGTGAGGGAAGGAGGGGGAGGTAAAAGGTGGACGTGAATCTGAGTTACGGTTGGTTTAAAAACCAGACATGGGAGCATCACCCAAGACGACAAGCGGAAGAGACCAGACGAGCCGACACAAACACACCCGACACGTAGGACGGAGGAAGTACAGGTGGAGCCGGGTTAGGCAGGAAGGAAAAGAAGGAGAAGATGGAATGAAGGAGACCCAGAGAAGGAGGCGAGAGGGAGTGGGGAGCAGGCAGGGTCAAGGTGAGGGGGTTAGGGGGGAAGGGGGGAGGGGGGGCTGCTTCTCTACATATACTAACCTTCAGGTCCCTGTGCACTATGTCATGTTGATGAATATGATGCACACTGTCTACAATCTGATGGATACAGTGACTGTGAAGACAAAACAGAGAGGGGGGGGGGGGGGGGGGGAGGAGGAGGAGGGGGGGGGGGGTGGGTGGATGGATGGGGTGGGGGGGGGTGAACGTGAGAGAGGGAGGGAGAGAGGGGGAGAGGGGGAGAGGGACACAGGGAAACGGGTGGGTGAACTCGGTGCAGAGTGAGGCGTGGGAGAAGAGTACATGAGATGACAGAATGAAAAGAGACCATAGTGGAAAGGGGGGGGGGGGGGAGAGAGATAGAGACACAGAGGTAGAAAGAGAGATGTAGGCGGAGAAAGGGGTGGTGGTGGTGGTTGGTGATGGTTGGTGGTAGGTGGAGAAGTGCAGGAGGTGGAGGAGACAAAAAACACGTTTTTAAACAGGACGAGAAACACGAGGCATCCCGACAGAGTGGTCGGTGAGAGACAATCACGCCAAGTGGCAGACAGAAGGGAACAGGAGAGGGAGAGGAGGGAGGAGAGAGGAGAGAGGAGAGAGGAGAGGAGGGAACAAGAAAGGAGGAAAATAAAGGAGGAGGAGGAGGAACCCTATTAGGAGTAACGGGTTGATGAAAAACTTTTTCAGGTGCAAAAGAAGCAGGTGTGAAGCAGGACAGGCAGTAGATGGACCCGGATGGGAGTGTATTCGCTAATCGCATCAGCTGTAGAAGAACATTTTCATCCTCCTTAGAATGCACGCAATTTGTTATATATAGGTGTGTGTGTGTGTGTGTGTGTGTGGTGTGTGTGTGTGGTGTGTGTGTGTGTGTGTGTGTGTGTGCGTGCGTGCGTGCGTGCGTGCGCCACATACACACTACGAGTGTACAGTGTGTATGCGTATGTTTACATGTGTGTGTGTGTGTGTGTGTGTGTGTGTGTGTGTGTGTGTGTGTGTGTGTGTGTGTGTGTGTGTGTGTGTGTGCAGGCCTTGGTCTGTGTGTGCGTGTGTGCGCGCGCGTGTGTGTGTGTGTGTGGTAGAGTGACAGAGCGATATGTTCAGGATATGTGACTAACAGCAGGAGTACAGGGAGCCAGCTTCTCTCCCACACAGTGTCTACTGAGTAGGAGGACTCAGAGACGGGTGACTTATCTCCCTCATCTCTCATTACACTGCCTTCGTATCACACACCACACACACACACACACACACACACACACACACACACACACACACAGCACTACAAGGTGAAACCACTGGATGTAGTGGAGTACAACCCTGGCTTACGATGCTGAAGGCGTACAGTGAGTGGTGTGTACTTGCGGGGAGGATGGCAGCCACCTCTCCTCCGCCCATCGTACCGCTAGCCCTGTTGCACGCTCTCCGAGAGGCGAGTCGTTGCTCGCCACTGCGGGGGGGGGGGGGGGGGGGGGGCGGGCTTAAAATAGCACAGAAGCCCGAGTCTGGGCCTGGGGGAGCGACACACAACACGCGGTTCCCTCGACTGCAGAAACCCCACCGGTGTCGTGCACCCCACGAGGGGCAGTTCAGAGTGCATTAGAGTGGCTAGCCAGCGGCTACGCTGTAGGTTAGCACAGCGGTTCCCAAACTTCTTCTGCAGCCCCCCCCCCCCCCCCTTTTGTAGATTAAAACAATGTCAGGCCTCCCTCCCCCTACCTACATCTTCTATAGAATGTATTTAAAACATTGTCTGTAAGTAATACAGAACTGCAACAGCTAATCTAAATAGGAACAAGTCACCTTTACGATATCACAACGTTTATATTTAGCCTCCCCCTCCCCCCTCGTCATAACTTCGGACCGCCCTAGGAATGGCGCCCCCTCCCCCGGGTTTGGGAACCACTGGGTTAGCGTTTTGCACTTCTACCGCACGAGAGGCAAATACATCCGACTAGAACGTATTTATTTGTTTCGATTTTTTGCTGATCTTCTTGGATTCAGATTTGGATAAATGTTTATTGCACGTTTTTATCAGTTTTCGTTTTTATTAATGGCATCATTGATATTTGCTGGCCATGTTGTCCTGTTGTGTTTGTTATCAAGTGATTCATAAAACAAAAAAAATCGCGGAGAACAAGAGGAAGAAAGTCACATGTGGGTTGGCTTGCAGGGGAGGACAGCGGTACGGCTATTATCGTGTTATTACCAGTTATTTCAAGTAAGACGCTTCACCGCTTTGAGTGTCCAGGCCCCAGCCTTCCTGACTTAATGTTTAGAGCCAGCGAGAAAGGAAGTGGAGACTTAAGGTTCTCCTTAACGGCAGCAGAACAACGTCTGGAAGGAGACTCTGGTCGTATGGAAGGAGCCAGAGACAACGTCCTAGCCTTCCTGATATTCCACATCAGGAAGGACTCCTGATGGATATACTCTCTTCCCCTTCATATCAGCTGTGTGGTCGACTTTGGAGACACATCGTTTGTTTCAATGAATGGTTATTAAAGTTCTCTTTTTTTTTTTAAATGTGCCAGAAGCGCCAACTTCATGACATCAGGTGTCCTTCACAAATGTTAAGATGTTGTACTATTGTTGTAAAGAGGAAAACAAAACATTTGCATGGTTTGCCATGGTAACTGATGATGTGACAGTGGCCCCCTCAACGTGCCACAAATTAATTAGACTGTGATTGGCTGCGGAAACTTCCTGGTGCTGCTGCCCCTTCCACCAATCACAGAGTGAGAGCTTCTGACTTCCTGAAATAAGATGCACTGTGGAAGTTTGAAGCCTGTGTGTGCGTGTGTGTGTGTGTGTGCGTGTGTGTGTGTGACTAATTATCAGTGCTAATTAAAGTCCCACTTATTACTGGTCTCCTGGGGTGCAAGTAGGGTGGTGTGTGGAGAACTGGCCTGGATGATTGACACCAGAGGAGGGGAAAAAGGTGTGTGTGTGTGTGTGTGTGTGTGTGTGTGTGTTTAGAGGTACTTGGGGAACACAGTGGGAGGGAGAGCTCTAGTGGGCTGAACAGGTCGTGATCACGAGGCTAGAACTTGGGCGCACGGCGGGCGGGCACAATACAATGCAACCCCTTTCACATACTCTTCAAATCCGGTATTTTTAAACTTTGTATAATCAGCACAGTTAAATAGAACCAACCGAGAACTGCTTGAAAGTCACTTTGAATGAATGCCTACTAATTGACTAATCTAATTTCCCTTACTTTCTTTTGCTTACATTCACGTAACAAATCGAATCGTCCTTATGGTTCGTAACCGTTCTCGAATAAAAACAGCCAGCGAGATATTATTAAAGATTGTTAACGTCATTCCAGCGTCATGGACTTCATCCATTGAACAATGTATGATCAATATAATAATTTCTATTTCATGTCTTTCAAATCTAAATCGACATCCGCTTCCCTCCACGTCAGAATCTTTGTCGAATCCCTGGACAACCGTGTCTGTGCGCTGGCCTGCATTTGAACCGATGATATCCAGCCATAATAACTCACAAGCACATCATATTAATATGATATCAGCCAGTACGACGCAGCTGGCCCCGCCGGGGGCTTTTTTTCCCCCCACTTTTCCACAAAAGTTCGATTCGAGTTCAATCGAATCAAATCTGGTACGTTTTTGTCCCATGCCCTGAATGGAAACCGTTTCGCAGACAACGACAACATGTTAAGAAAACATTGTTCCATGAAACATCAAGGCAGTGCATTATAGATCCAACCCTCTTGTATTACATTATATATGTTCTACTACAGCCTTACGGGCACACGGAGGGAAAATAAACCTTCTACTTGAACCCCCAACGGCTCCACACGGAGTGGTCAGAGAAACCTCTGTGGCTGGCTGGGACGACTACGGTTAAACCACAGTTCCGGTTCTCCAGTATGACGGTACCATCGTGGTTCTACTACTAGAACTGGTGTTATTATTTTTTGCAGAACTACAAGAGCCCAAAAGAGTAAAAAAAAGAAGATTTTGATGTGAATCTTGTGCAAATATGATGAGCTGTTGTGGAAAATGTTGTATTCTGTATTTGAATGCACATGTTCATGTGTTTGGTTGATTATTAATTGTGTGTGTGTGTGTGTGTGTGTGGTGTGTGTGTGTGTGTGTGTGTGTGTGTGTCATGTACAGACACATACTCACATGTGCCCCCACCCCCTTTCTATTCTGTGA
This sequence comes from Muraenolepis orangiensis, assembly GCA_027704905.1. Taxonomy (NCBI): domain Eukaryota; kingdom Metazoa; phylum Chordata; class Actinopteri; order Gadiformes; family Muraenolepididae; genus Muraenolepis; species Muraenolepis orangiensis. The sequence continues at coordinate 206,619 of JANIIK010007723.1, forward strand.
GTCACTGGGAAAGAGAACAGTGGGCGGGAGACATAAGGGAAACTGTGTGTGTGTGTGTGTGTGTGTGTACGGGTGTGAAAGTAGATGATGAATGCTGGGGAAAAATGAGGGCAGAAGAAAGAGAACACACACACATTCACACACATTCTCTCACACACATTCTCTCTCACACACACACACACACACACACACAGAAACTTGCTCTTGTGCAGTTTTAATGACGATCATGTTTTGCTGGCTCTCCCTCCTTTAGACTAAATGCATGAGTAACAAAGACGATGAAGGAAGGGAGGAAAGGAGGAAAGGAGGAAAGGAAGCAGCGCAGAAGGAAGTGAACGCTGCACGGTAACAGTGGCGGGATGTCGCCCTCTGTGCCCGGCGAGCGAGGGGCCAGCGGGGGTCTTAGAGGAAGAAAGGTGGAGAGAACGGGAGAAGCAAGGAGGATGCAGCGAGGAGGAGTGAACCAGATGGAGAAACAGAGGAGGAGAGGAGACTAGGAGATGACGGGATGGGTGCCAAACAGAACTCATGAAGAAGAAGAAGAAAGAGAGCGAGAGCGAGAGCGAGAGAGAGACATTCAAGAAGGGAAGGACAATAAAGAGAGGCAGAGGGATCAGAACAGATAGGAGGGAGGAGTAAGAGACAAACACACACCCTCGAAGGGTGAGGGGTAACAGTAACACACCCATAGAAGACAGACGTCAACAGTGGTAACATAACACAGGACACAAGGTGAGTGTGGGACCACAGGGGGGGGCTGCAGGACCTACCTGGCGTCCGCCTCACTGTAGTACTCCCTCGCTACGATGTCCTCAAACAGCTCTCCTCCGGTGACCCTGCCACACACACGCACACAACCAGAAACACGCACACACACACACCCAGAAGCACACGCACACAATTAGAAACACTGTGTGCACCTATGTACCAGGGTTTCCGCTAGGATTTTTTTCTTGCCGGTCAAGTGTACCGAAACTTACAATCGAACTTACTCTATATTATACGTCTATAGTACAAACGCAACTATAATGTACACCTAGATTGACGAAAGAACGACAAAGACCTCAAATAAATTTGACTATTTAATGAACAACAAAACTAACAAGAACGATTGAGCAAAACCTCGTTAGCCGCAAAAATCGAGGCTATTTCAAAACACCTGTAACATCTGTAGTGTCACAAATGGGATAGTTCGGTGGGACCCAGAACGCAGACCAAGACAGTGGAGCTATAACATAAAACTTTATTTAAAGCAACACAAAACAACTCAAACACAACACAAGAGAGTGATCAGGGACAGTCCAGGGGTCTGGGTACCGGGAGGTCGATCCGCGGAGTACCGGCAGGTAGTAGACCGGCGAGTAGTCCGGGACGGGGGAGGAGTCTGGGTACCGGGAGGTCGAGTAGCGACAGGTACTGGACAGGTAATTATAATGACCGGGGCGCTCGTATAGACCAGAGTAACGCGAGACAGGCGGGATAGGCTGGTTCTGGACCTCCGGGACATCAGCGTGGCGATTCCGTCCAGAATGTCCGACGTACATGAACAACGTGTGACGTGGAGTACGGGGTAACAGGGTCTATATACCCCAGGTGAGGGGATTAGCAATCAGCCACGCCGCAGACAGGTGTGTGTGTGCGCCGCCAGCGCACGTGGCTTGGCCACGCCCCCTGTTCAGTGACGTCGCTTGACGTCATGAGAGGTGAGGCAGCTGATTGGTCACTTCATTCGGTCACCCATTCGGGGGGGAGGGGGCAGTAATAAAGCTGTCAAAGCTCAAATGTCCAGGATCTAAGTTTAGTATGAACATTATTACCGGACATTTTGACCAGCAGGTTTTTAAATGACCGGTTTTTTATCATTTTTACCCGCTAAAAATCGGTAAATACCGGCTAACGGAAACCCTGCTATGTACGTGTACTGCGCACACATTCCTATGTGTGTGTGTGTGTTCCTATGTGTGTGTTCCTGCTTGTGTGTGTGTTCCTGTGTGTGTGTGTGTGTGTGTGTGTGTGTGTGTGTGTGTGTGTGTGTGTGTGTGTGTGTGTGTGTGTGTGTGTGTGTGTGTTCCTATGCGTGTGTGACGAGCCGGGAAGCCCCTCTTTCTCCATCTATGAAGAAGGACTTTGTGTCTCTTAATCCACCCCCCACCCCCCTCCCCAACCCTCCTCCTCACCACCATGTTACCATGGAAACAAGATGTAACGTCACAGACATGTGTGAGGATGCATATGGGGGGGCGGGGGGGGGGGGTGTTACGTAACATTTCATTAATCAGTATTATGTGATGATGTGTACGCATTGTATTGAATCGTCAAGATAGTTGACCAGGGAACACGAGAGCATTGTTCTCTATACTATTTAAATCAGTAACTATTGACATTCAAATCACCTTGGCAATATCCAGTAGGACATGTGACACACACACACATATTATTGGATCCAAGGGCAATCAAGGAGAAAACCACAACAAAGAACTCACAAGTCAAACAGGAGGTAGTGGAAGCCTTCCTCTGATATACTGTCATGGAGCCTGACTGTAAATGAGCGAGAGAGAGAGAGAGAGAGAGAGAGAGAGAGAGAGAGAGAGAGAGAGAGAGAGAGAGAGGAGAGAGAGAGGAGAGAGAGAGAGAGCACAGGAAGTCAGGTTAATTGGATCTTCAAGGTATAATACGGCAGGAACAATACCTTCAGAGCGCAGGACAGCTGGATGTGTGTGTGTATGTGTGTGTGTGGGCGGTTGGTGTGAGGATGCGATAATGAACGATAATATTGTTTACGGAATACCAGACAATACCAGACAGAGAGAGAAAGATAGAGAGAGAGAGAGCACAGAGAGAGACAGACAGAGACAGAGAGATCTCACCGATATTGGAGTGCTTGAGCAGACGACAGATCCGGGCCTCTCTTTCCAGTTTCTGGTGGTCTGAAGGAGAGAAAAAAAGATGCAAAAAGCTTTTAAGATGAAGATGACGAAAGCACACTTTCGAAGTCCAAGTCACACAGGTTCAGTCCCATATATGTGAGAACTATATCAACCATATATGCCTTAAACTAGAAGGCCCTCAGTAGAGCACATACCTTTTGCTACACAAAAAACATCTGCAATATTTGACCTAGGGATTAGATTGGTCATCTGTGCATGAGGTAACTACATTTCCTTCTGGAGAATCATTCAAAAACAATCCTGGATCTGGATCCAGGTTTTCAAAAATGATATACAAAAATCCATTTCTGTGGTCACCTCAGATTCTGGTGAACTTTTACCGGTGTGCCATTGAAAGCATCCTCACCAACTGCATCACAGTGCGGTACGGCAACTGCACTGTTTCCGACCGGAAAGCACTGCAGAGGGTGGTGAAAACAGCCCAACGCATCGTTGGACTACCCCTCCCTGCAATAAACACTACCCACCACAAACGGTGTCTGAGGAAGGCACAACAAATAGTAGATGATCCTTCTCTCCCCAACCATGGACTGTTTGCCCTCCTCCCCTCCGGGAGGCGCTGTAGGAACCTTTGTTCCAAGTCAAGCAGGCTTAGGAACAGCTTCTTCCTCTCAGCTGTCATCTCTCTGAACTCTGCACCACGATGACAGCCCCCACCCCACCCACTGCTGCCCCCCCCGCCACCCCCCTGCTGCACCCCCCCCCCTGCTGCACCCCCCCACTGCTGCCACCCCCCCACTGCTGCCCCCCCCCTCCTGCTGCACCCCCCACCTGCCCCCCCCCCCTCCTGCTGCACCCCCCCCCCTGCTGCACCCCCCCACGCTGCACCCCCCCCTGCTGCCCCCCCCCTCCTGCTGCACCCCCCACTGCTGCCCCCCCCTCCTGCTGCACCCCCCACTGCTGCCCCCCCCCCCCCCTGCCCCCCCCCCCCTCTGCACCCCCCCCTGCTGCACCCCCCCCGCCCCCCCCCCTCCTGCTGCACCCCCCCCTGCTGCCCCCCCCCCCCCCGCGCACCCCCCCACCTGCCCCCCCCCCCCCTGCTGCACCCCCCCACGCTGCCCCCCCCCCCTCCTGCTGCACCCCCCCACTGCTGCCCCCCCCCCCTCCTGCTGCACCCCCCCACTGCTGCCCCCCCCCTCCTGCTGCACCCCCCCACTGCTGCCCCCCCCCCTGCTGCACCCCCCCACTGCTGCACCCCCCCACTGCTGCACCCCCCCACTGCTGCCCCCCCCCCTGCTGCACCCCCCCACTGCTGCACCCCCCCCCTGCTGCCCCCCCCCTCCTGCTGCACCCCCCCACTGCTGCGCCCCCCCCCCTCCTGCTGCACCCCCCACTGCTGCCCCCCCCCCCTCCTGCTGCACCCCCCCACTGCTGCCCCCCCCCCTCCTGCTGCACCCCCCCACTGCTGCCCCCCCCCCTCCTGCTGCACCCCCCCACTGCTGCACCCCCCCACTGCTGCCCCCCCCCTCCTGCTGCACCCCCCCACTGCTGCACCCCCCCTCCTGCTGCCCCCCCCCCTCCTGCTGCACCCCCCCACTGCTGCACCCCCCCTCCTGCTGCCCCCCCCCCTCCTGCTGCCCCCCCCCCTCCTGCTGCCCCCCCCCTCCTGCTGCACCCCCCCACTGCTGCCCCCCCCTCCTGCTGCCCCCCCCCCCTCCTGCTGCCCCCCCCCCCTCCTGCTGCACCCCCCCACTGCTGCCCCCCCCCCTGCCCCACAACCTCTGCTCATTATATCCTATAATAAAAATACACCATCAATGTCTTCGACTGCCTTGCACTGTAATCACAACTAGCTACCTCTACCTATAGTTTACATATTAATTGATAAGATACCTGTAATGTGTACATTTTGACTGTACCTGCCGTATATATTTAAATCTTCAACTGTTGATAGAACTGCATATCCCTGCTCACTACATGCTGTGTATACATTTATATATATTCATCCTGCTTTCATAATTGCATACCCCTGATCACTACCTGTTACATACTTTTATACTTACCTTTATATATATATACCTATTATTACGCTCATATCCCTATCATGCTCCATACTCTATAAGTAATCTTATAACTGTTTTTATACCAGACTGTCTTTTAGCAACTGTAAACTGTATAAGTATATATCACCATGCACTTTACTGCAACATTTGCACTCTGGTTAGATGCTAAATTATTTTCGCTGTACTGTACTTGTGCTGTAGTGCAATGACAATACATTAGAATCTAATCTAATCTAATTTATCTATCCACCAAGTGTCATGAAAAACCCTCTACCTTTTCGACAACTACCCCAAATGTCATATTCCCCACCGTCCCTCAGCGCTAAACAATCTTTCCAAGAATCATGGATCTGGATTCCCAGATCTTCTCTGAAATCTAAACATGTGGGCCAGGGCCAAACATCTACCATCTAACATCTATCTATAACGTGCCATCAAAACCCATTCAGAATTGTGTGAGAAATTACACAAAAGCAGACTTTCCGCCCTATCGTTCAATGCAAAATAATCTTGAATCCGGAGCCCGATCTGCATCATTATTTACATTCAAATCCATCCATTAGTCTGTGAGTTTATAAGCCAACATATGAATGTTTGCCATATCTCCCAATTATAAAGAATCCTTGGATCCGGATCACCATAATCAAATCAATTAGTCCTTATCCAATTAGTCCAAACCCGTCAATAACTTTATGGGTTTTCTTGTGAACAGACAAACAGCCAGGGGTGAAATCACAACCTCCGTCCGTCTTGAGGCGGACGTAAAAATGTATACGCCCAAGTTATTCAAATGTGTGACTGACGTACGGATAGGATTTTGTTTACATTATTGATATAATCAATAAAAGACATCGCATCGTACATCGAATCCGAATCCAGATCAGCCCGAGGCCGGAGCTCACACATTGCGCACGTATGTTCAACTACGTCACGTCCACATGACTATGGGCCGCGGGCGGCTAGGGCCGATACAGCTGTGCACATGGCCTGCGTGGGTTAGCTCAATGGAGAGAGAGAGAGAGAGAGAGAGAGAGAGAGAGAGAGAGAGAGAGAGAGAGAGAGAGAGAGAGAGAGAGAGAGAGAGAGAGAGAGAGAGAGAGAGAGAGAGAGAGAGAGAGAGAGCGAGCCTGAAGGGAGTACGGGCTGATGAATGGATGCGGAGGTGGCCGATCGATCACAAGCCAAACAGAGAGCTTCACAGCTCTGTTTGATGTGGGCACGTTGGCTTTAGTGTGCAGTTAAGCAGGCTGAATGTGTGTTTGCCTTGGCTACACAGTGAGTTATTGGCCCGGGGGGGGGGGGGGGGGGGGGGGGTTCTGCTTGCTGGTTAACCAATGAGATAATAAACAGGAGTGAGAGATGTGGCGATCTGTTTTTGGACTATCATTGATAAAGGGGCCAGGCAGTAGGCTTAAAATGTAGAGACAGTACGAGTAGCAGGGGAGCAGCCAGGAGAAGCCCTGCCATGTTGCCTCTTTTCATGTTATATTCAGATTCAGATTCTGATTCTGATTACTTTATTTATCCCGAGGGAAATTAAGGTGCAACAGTTGACACAGGGGGAATAAATGCACACACAAATATACTAATACCTAAGCTAAAAACGAAATAACAACAAACTAACTAAACAATAGCTCATTGAATAAGAAATGAGAGGAGAGCGGCCGAGCGAGCTAACAAACGAGATGGAGAGATTGGTCCTGAGGGAGTGAGAAAGGCTGAGAGAGAGATAGACAAGGACAGGACAGATGGAGATAGAGATGGGAAGAGATAGAGATATAGAGAGACAGAGACAGAGACGGATAGAGACAGACATAGAGACAAAGGGAGACAGAGACGGATAGAGATATAGAGAGACAGAGAGACCGAGACAGAGATATAGAGAGACAGAAAGAGAGACTAAGACACGGATGGAAACATAGAGATATATAGAGACAGCGAGACAGAGAGACAGAGATGGATAGAGACAGAGAGAGAGACTGATTACAGAAAACCAGAACAAACTAACACGTTCGACGTTCTGAAAGGCTGAAGCCCTGTTCCAGGCCAACCGGCGAAGCAACATTAGATTAACCACGTTATTCAGCGATCAGCGCTAACTACGGGAAACACTTTAGCTCAACAATCCATTACAACTCGTTAAGGGAATAGATTGCCCCTGCGTGCTGATGTAGTCAATCTTTGTTCCCCCAAGCAGTAGGCGTCAAGGCCTCATTACAGATCATCGGAAGCTAATGCCGACAGTTAAGCCCCAATAAATGAACACTACATCACATGATAGCCAACGCTTATCGAACGTCCTAGACAACGCCCTATTTTGCTGCCATCACTCGGTCACTTTAAATCATCCATTAGACACTTAATTGTTGTTCTTTGTATTGTGTATTTAGTATTGTTATTGTATAGTGTTGTTGTAGTATATATTGTAGTATATGGTAGATAGTATATACTGTTGTTTATAGACTATAGTATAGAGTATAGTATTGCATAGTTTAGTATAGCATATTATTATACTGGGTGTGTAGTATATAATAAATAATCTTGAATCTTGAAAAGTAGAGCACGACAGCAATTGAAACCAGCCCTACAATAGAGTCTGTTCTACGGGCCGTAGAAAAAGTACTCCATATTTGTATGGCGATACAAAGTACCGGAGTACAGGAGACCGCGTCTGGCGTGAAGGCGGCGCCGCCCGTTGTCTCCTGATCCGGAGTCCCAGGTTATTCAGAGTTGTTCCATTTTCTTGACTTTGGCCTAAAACTGCTCTTCTCTCCTGTGGCTTCGGAGCCGTCCCAAAGCAGGTCAGAAACCTGCAGCTGCACTGCAGAGTGAACACTCTCACATCTTTCACACACACTATGCACTACATACAGTAGATATAGGCAATATCCATCACACACACACACACACACACACACACACACACACACACCCCTCAGAGACCACCGTTCAGCCCCATCAGGTGATAAACAAGATGTGTGTGGCAGGAGGCCAAGCGTACCACATGATGACAAAGCGTTGCGATAACTTGGCTGAGAGGGCAAGGACTGTGTGTGTGTGTGTGTGTGTGGTGTGTGTGTGTGTGTGTGTGTGTGTGTGTGTGTGTGTGTGTGTGTGTGTGTGTGTGTGTGGTGAGATGAGAGTCCCGTGCTCTTAAGGCATGTAGGCACAGAGACGCATGCCCCCCCCCCCCCCCAGCTGCTTAGTGCCAAGGGTGCCTCACACACACACACACACACACACACACACACACACCTTTCCTTCAAGCACATCAATTCTAGCTACAAATTACTCTTTATTTCTAGAATACACGTCATAAATTGCCTGCACAGATACAACAAATTCGATGGAGGAATTGTTTTACTGTGGCTTTTAAGTGTCTGGAGCCCGGGTGCCATCAGAGGGCCCACTAGGCCCGGGTGCCATCAGAGGGCCCACTAGGCCCGGGTGCCATCAGAGGGCCCACTAGGCCCGGGTGCCATCAGAGGGCCCACTAGGCCCGGGTGCCATCAGAGGGCCCACTAGGCCCGGGTGCCATCAGAGAGCCCACTAGGCCCGGGTGCCATCAGAGGGCCCACTAGGCCCGGGTGCCATCAGAGAGCCCACTAGGCCCGGGTGCCATCAGAGGGCCCACTAGGCCCGGGTGCCATCAGAGGGCCCACTAGGCCCGGGTGCCATCAGAGGGCCCACTAGGCCCGGGGGAACCACACAGACAAAACAATTCAAAAATTCAATCCAATTGATTCACTCCAAACGAAAAAGAAACCTAGCTGGAGTCGGAGAAAGCGAAAGTCAAAGCTTACCAGCTTTATTCAAGCAGCACTCAAGTCATGCAACACCTCAAGGTGTAGGAGGGCAGAGAATATCCACCACCACCACCACCACCAGCACCACCACCACAGCAGCAACAACAACAACAAAAGCCCCCCCCCACCCTGATTCCATCACATCCCACCAGTCGCCGTGGGACCTCCAAAGGGACCTCCGCGAGACCTCACCTCATTGAGACCCGGCGGTGGCGATGACCCGGCGTGTCAGATAGGTCACGAGGCTATAAATAGAGGACGTGCGATTGTAGCGTGTGTGTGTGTGTGTGTGTGTGTGGCGAACAAGGCGGTAGGCCGCAAGCAGCCAGCTGTAGCGGTAGCGCCCACTCGCTCGTGCCTCGATGAAACAACACTCATCCATTCTATTACAAACACCCACACGGCTCTCGCTCAGGCTGGGATTCTATTCCACTACGGGGGGGGGGGGGAGAGATCTGGTCTGGACCCCACGGTGAAGCCAGGAGCTGAATAACCACCAACCAGCGCTTATATCGGGCAATCAGACGCATGAACGGAAAACCGGGGAGCGCAGCTGCGGTTGCAATCATAGCCAATATCGTCACGCTAATCGAGTCAGTCTGAATCAAGGTGAGGCTGAGGCGCTCTCTCTCTCTCTCTCTCTCTCTCTCTCTCTCTCTCTCTCTCTCTCTCTCTCTCTCTCTCTCTCTCTCTCTCTCTCTCTCTCTCTCTCTCTCTCTCTCTCTCTCTCTCTCTCTCTCTCTCTCTCTCTCGCCTTGCTCAACAGAGCAACACACAGACCCACAAGAACACAAGAGAAAACCTGCAGGATACACTGACCCCAGTCTGCCGGTATTAAATACGGGCACCAATCATGATTGGTATGCAGCAAGCAGAAATATTTTTGGCTTTTCCAAATGAACTCATAAATACATCCAAATCAATACATGAGAATACATACAAATAAGCTACTTCTGAATGGTGATGTTTCCGTTAAGGAAGTACATTCATTAAGAGAATTCACGATATTCAGATCAAACGTATGCCAACGTTAGTTAGTACTTATTCTCACCTCTTGCAGATAACTTTTTGGTGTTGATGATTTTCGCGGCATACTCCTGTCCAGTGCACAGCTTGACGCATCTGCGCACCACGGAAAACGCTCCCCTAGAAACACAGAGAAGAATCAAAAAACATTAGCATTTAATAATCACAGCAGTCAGAAAACAAGTATTTTCTTTAGTACTTTAGTCACTTTTCCTCTTCTCTCACTGCTGCCCCTCTGTTGGTCTCCCTGTCAAAAGCTATATGTTCTCAACACGGCAAGTCAGTTTGACAATTCCAATTTTAGTTTCCATAATATATTCTGTGACTGACGTGATATAGGGATCGTTAAGTGGCTTTTCTAGCAGGCAGCTTCAGAAAATGTGTGATAAGTGACACTGCCAGCCCCTGCAGTGGAAGGGGCCTTATGATGTCACTTACTCACAAGCTGAACGCTGCTACACTAATAGAGTGTGCTACCCGGTCCTCAAACACACGGTCAGCACATTCTGTAAACTCTGAAGACTCTTGGCATCATCTGAGACACAAGAGTCCTAATAGACCAAGAACTATACGCTTGTCATTCACCGCAACTATTCTTAAACTGAAAGCTGTGTGGGTTTTTTTCAAAAGCTGAATCACTCAAAGGCAACTAACTGTGTTGTTTAATGACGAGCCGTTGATCGAGTCACATTTCCCATAAGCTTCACAATATCTCCAGCAATCCGTATGGAAAATATTATTAGCACGATAGTTATGGGGAATTAATTTTTATTTCGCAATATGCTTATGAGTACAGCATAGCGCTCAAAACCAACTGAGGCTCACAGCATTTTTGTTTATGGAAATATAATTTGTTCATTTTGAGGGCATATCTTCTTATCGCAATTCATTTAGACTATAAAAATGGGTATCACGATAAATGTATGATGCTGCTGCACTACTGGCACTTAAAAAAAATTGAAAATGTTTTTTTCACAATTCACCATATGTATATATACTGTGTCATCCATCAGACACTTTATTGTTATTTTGATTGTGTACAGTATTGTTAAAGTATAGTGTTGCATAGTATAAAGTTCAGTTTAGTACATAGTATAGT
>JANIIK010007723.1:220000-247500 GCA_027704905.1 Muraenolepis orangiensis
TAACTAGAAGAAGAAGGGGGCGTTCCTTCTTCAGCCCCTCGGTCCAACGAGACGACTGAACGCCAACTAAACGCGTCTGTGTGTGTATTATTTAGGAAAAAGAGCGTCTTTTCAGTCAATCTGATTATTGATTATAATATCGACAACATTACTACTTGACAGCGGGCGGACATTGCTCTCAACCATGCCGAGAGAGGAATAATAATAACAATTTAAAAAAAAAGTGAATCCGCAAACGTTTTAACTTTAAATTGCAGGGGAGGAGGAAAAACAAAACGAAATACTTACTTCCCCAGCTCTTCATAAAGCTGGAATTCGTCCGTGAACCGCGTACAGGTTATTACGGCCATGTTCCCCCCGTGTGTGTGTGTGTGTGTGTGTGTGTGTGTGGTGTGTGTGTGTGTGTGTGTGGTGTGTGTGTGTGTGTGTGTGTGTGTGTGTGTGTGTGTGTGTGTCCCGCTTGTCAAGCCTACTACTACTACTACTATACTGCTGCCTTGCTCCCGGGCTCCCTGACGCGAGGATTAGTACTGTCTTTTCAAAAAAAAATTAAAAAAAAGTGGGGTCCGCCTGTCAAAGACCCTGTTGTTGTTGTTTTTTATTACAAAAAACAAAAAAAAGTGAATATATATATTATATTGTATATATATATATATACAATATAATATTCGTTGATATGGAAGCCGAGCGCCTTGCCTGCCTGCCTGCCTGCTTGCTTGCTCTGCTCTCCTCGTCTGCCCTTACTATCAGCCTCGGTGCTGTCACTGTGTGCGTGTGTCCGTGCGTGTGCGCGTGTGTGTGTGTGTGGTTCCTCCTCGCTCGTCTGTGCGCTCGGTTTGTCTGTAGCCGTGACAGGCTTCGAGAGAACTCTCCGCCTCTCCGCCGCCCCCCGTTGGACGGGGAGCGGAACGGCGCGCGGGGGCGACATAATCACACACACCCCTCCCTCCCCCACCCTCCCTCCCTCCTCCCTCACCCTCCTCCCCCCCCGTCCCCCGTGTGTGTGTACAGTACGCACTTCCAAATAGGGGCAAATATGAGCGGTTGTTTGTGCCTGCACAAATATGTAGAGACGCTACATGCACTGTTCCCAAATGCGCAATGCCTGTCCTATACACACAGATACAAACGGGGGGGGGGGGGTTGAAAATGTATATATGAATATGATATTGCTTCGTTGGCATATTGGTTAAAACTAATATTATTCATCCCGTGCGAAAAGGAGCATGCGGTGGGGGGGCGTGGTTCCAATAATGGATCTTCATTCATTGACAGTAAACCCAAGTTGGCCATCTTGCAATCCAGTCGATATAATCAAATGCGTGAGGTTGTTTTTTTGCAGATCATGACGTGCCTCCATATTTATCTGAGGTGAATTCTGTAGCCGCAAACCACAAATATTTGTTATTATATATATTTCAGAATGCATACCTGCGTGTGCGTGTCCATGTTTGTGTTAGTGAGTGTGTCCATGTTTGTGTGAGTATATCCATATTTGTGCATGTGTTCAAAGTTGTGTATGTGTGCCCATGTCCGTGTTTGTGTGTCCATGTTTGTGTGTGCGCATGTGTTCAGGTTTGTGTGTGTCCATGTTTGTGTGTGCTTGGGTGTGTGTCCATATTTGTGTGTCCATGTGTGTGTCCATGTTTGTGCATGTGTGTGTGTGCATGCGCGTGTATGTGCTTGACTTATCACACTAACTCAGTCTGAAAGGGAACACCGAAGCATGTCATTTATTAGCAGTTGTTTAGACATTATAATTAGGCACCCAGGGGACTCAGTCTAGAAATCACAAACAGTCCTCTGTATGAATCCCCTGTTGTCTTTATGGTCCCATGGCAACAAGCTTATGTTGCTCCCTGCCCCCTTTTAAGACCCATGAAGGATTCATAGACAGGGCTAACACCTTCGCGTCGACCCGTTAGCCACTGGCTGTCAGGGTAAACGGTGAGAACAGGGTGAGACGGTTAAACGGTTCAGATCAAAAAGTATTGGAATGGTTCCGTAGCTTGGAGAACACACTGCCCACAGTGTGCAGAACCCATCAGGCGCACAGTCGGCCCGTCTCCCTCAGGGATGAGAGTTGCCATGACAATGAACACAAATGAACATCGCAAAATGCATTTTCATGATTTGGTCGAGACACGCACGTGTGTGCCCATCGGTGACAGGGTTTGCGTCATAACTTAAAACACATAGATAAACGAATAAATACATTAAAAAAAAACACACAAGTCAGAGAGACCGAGACGGCACACATGCAAAAACACACACGTATGAATATTCACAGTTCACAGTTCAGTCATTTGTACAGCATTTCAATAAATAAATAAGTCTGTTCTTTTCAATGTTTCCCTGGGATTTACCTGATACTCAGTCAGTATCTTCCACTTGTGGCCCAGATGTAAATGAGTCAAGTGTTATAAATACCTATAAATAATACACCGGAATATAACAGTCAATATATGGCGTGTGTGTGTGTGTGTGTGTGTGTAAGATGGGCTTTCACTGGAGCAGCTTGACTGAGTTGATGTGAAGATGGTAGAGGAAGTCGGCATAGGACGCCCCACCGTTGGGGCTCTTGTCCTCCACCAGGTGTCGCTGCAGCGCCTCCTCACAGCCGTCACCTTGCTTCACGACCCACAGCTGAGCAGAGAACACACACACACACACACACACACACACACACACACACACACACACACACACACACACACACACACACACACACACACACACACACACACACACACACACACACACACACACACACACACACACACACACACACACACACACACACACACACACACACACACACACACACACACACACACACACTAGGCTCGGGAAAAGCTATTGTATGACATTTGTATGAAGACAAATAATATTTATTTCATAAAAAAAAAAAGTGCGTTATAAAAGTATTGCAGTTTCTAGAAAATGTTTTTAGGTCGACGGGTCAGAAGAGATTCTCTGTGGAAGAGGTCTGGTGTTTGGTTCACGCTTCCAGCGAGGCTGGTGAGCCAATGGTATGGTAACGTTGGTATCCCGCGGTATCTCTGTCAGCCAATAGGATAACAACATTGTGGGTATCACTTGGTACCTCTGTGTGTCGTCAGCGATCAATAGTCTTAATAGTTGTCAGTCAAGTGTGTAAAAATACAGAGAAATGTGTGTTTGGCGGTAAGCACCCGGTTTCACCCCCATCCCAACGACCAAACAGTACAGGGACCAGCATGAACATCGCTTCAGCTTTTGCTCCGACGATGAAAGATTCATCACTTGACCCAGTCTGAGTCTCACTCCACTCACACACACCATGAAATATGCAGGTGGTGCAACAAACTGACAGCCACCGGAATGGAATGGGATGGGGGGGGACATCTAGTAGCTGAATGTTATATCAATGTCATACAGAATAACATTCCACCATGTACCCCTAGCCTACCTAGGTTTTATTAGAATGGTATTGACAACTTGATCACCCAGACCGGTATTGTCTTTTAAGGCATATGCTGTGTCTATTAAGTGGCATCAGTGTCAGACAATACGTATCTAATATATTATATAATAAAGCCACACCTTTGAACCAAGTGCACCCACCTTGCGGGCGTAGGGGGCCTGGGAGCAGAGCATGTCGATGAGAGAGCAGACCCTGGTTGATAAGGAGTTGTCCAGAGCAGACATCTTGGTCTGAGGGTGCACAAACACACACAAACAGTGCATTAAGTCCAATAATGACAGTGGCATTAATCGTCGATCAATGCATCCTTTGTATTCAGCACACACACACACACACACACACACACACACACACACACACACACACACACACACACACACACACACACACACACACACACACACACACACACACACACACACACACACACACACACACACACACACACACACACACACACACACACACACACACACACACACACACACACACACACACACACACATATATATATATATATATATATATATATATATATATATATATATATATATATATATTTTGCAATGCATAAAGAGGTTTGCTTAAGGATAATCTTCTATAATTAAAAATACCACCATTCATCCATTCATCCATCCATCCAACCAACCTCTCCGGAGGGCAGGGAGGAGAAGCAGGTGGTGTTGAAGAGCTGGACCAGGGTGTGCGGAGGGACCTGGCTCCCCACCCACAGCAGCAGGGCCAGGGGTCCACTGACCAGGTAGAGGCCCCCCTGCTCCAGGCTGTCCGCCGTGCAGCGCAGCCCGTCGGCCGGGTCCGAGAGACACGCGTCGCCGCAGTCCTCCACACACCTCGGCTGAAGGAGGGTGAAGAACACAGGGTCAAAGGTTAAAAAAAGCCCAAGACTCACAATTATTGGGAATGTGTGCTGGTGGGAGAAGAATAATGTTATGATGACACCCACATTTTGTATGGTGATGAAAATAAGATGACAGAAACATAAAGTACAGGAGAGTAGTAGCAATTTTTTTTAAAAGATGAAGAAAAAATATATATAATATATATATATATATATATATTAGGGCTGTGCCATATCGTATCGTTTATCGCGATAAGTCCTCCCCACGATAAGTATTTTGTCATATCGCTGTAATGACAATAATTAATGACGTGTTTACATATGCGACAAACGGCGTCAAATGGCATTTGCATTTTCACTGGAATTGGCTTCTAGTCACGGCTATCATATCACTCCGCGAGTAGTCCCGTTCACTTTTCCTGACGGAAAATACTGACTTGCTGATAGAATTGCTGAATTGTTTGCGCCAGTTGCCAAGCAACGCCTCAACTTCGGAGAACTATTTTTTTCTCCGCGGAAGTAAATCATAATAAATCGGGACTGACTACCGATTTATTAATGAGCGTTCCGTTCATTATCCCTTACGTATTTTATGATGGTAAGGATTAAGATTGTTATTATTTTTTTATTATTATTATTTTTTGGTCATTTATCGTCATCGCAATAAATACCATGAAATATCGTGATATAGTTTTAAGTCCATATCGCCCAGCACTATCTATCTATCTATCTATCTATCTATCTATATATATATATATATATATACACACACAATATTAGTAGTAGCCATGTTAATGTTTATGCAAAGATCATTTTAAATATACACAAGGGTCTAAAGCAGTGGTTCCCAACCTTGGGGTCGGGACCCCATTTGGTCCCTTGATATGCATACAGGGTCGCAGGAGATTGATAACATAAGCTATGGATATTTAATGAAACATTTTAGCAAACCATTTAAGTTTTTTTTAAAGTATGTGCAAACTGACTGCCTTATGATTCGTAGCCACGAGCAAACTACTACTAAACACTTGTTAGCACATTTTGTGTAGAAACATATATACACAAGTTTAAAGTTGGGGTCCACTGGTTCTGAACCACTGGTCTCACGTGTGTCCCGTCTAAAACAGTGGTTCCCAACCTTGGGGTCAGGCCCACTTGAGGTCCCCACTGCTTTAGACACTTATTGACTAAATGGTAAATGGACTGCCTTTATATAGCACTTTTATCCAACGGGCTTTACAAGTCATGCCTCACATTCACCCATTCATACACACATTCATCCACCGACGGCAGAGTCAGCCATGCAAGGAGACAGCTAGCGGTTAGGGTTAGGGTGTCTTGCTCAGGGACACCGACAGTTTTTGCTAGGAGGAGCCGGGGGATCGAACCAGCGACCTTCCCCGGTTGTCAGACGACCGCACTACCTTCTGAGCTACCGCTGCCATAGAAATAGCCATAGACGGAGGCTACACGAACAGACCCACCACGGGCAGTGCGGTGAGCCTCCTCACCAGCGGGAGCAGCAGAGGGTAGAAGTGCGTGGCGGAGGCGAGCGTGTCCATGCGGAGGACTTGGCACCGCAGCTGCAGCCGCTGGTGGACGGAGCACCGCAGGCCGGGCAGAAGCACCTCGCTCTTCCTCAGACTGTTGATGTAGACGGGCAACGGGCGCAGGTGCTGGGGGAGCACCAGCTGGGGAAGACACGCCATGGACACACACACACACACACACACATAAAACATTTAAATGTGTTAAATATATTAATTACACTATTTCTACACTATTTCAAATATGTGAGTGAGTGAGTGTGTGTACCTGTCCTGAAGAGACACAAGCAGAGCTGCAGTGTTTACGGTAACACGCCAGAGACGCGGTCACCTCGGCCTGCAGTTCCCCCCTCACGTCCTGCAGGGGGCACTCCAACACCGCACAATACACTGGGCAAAGGACAAGATACACCGCAATACAACATCAACACTGTTCCTCTATGTTTCACCATAGTGGTTGGTTTCATACGCGTATACATATATTATGCGTATATTTTTTCATATGCGTATATATACATTCATGGCGGGTCCATTCCCATTACTTGCGTATAACGTTAACATTCTTGGGCAATGCAATGCTTGGGAATGATTCATAATTAAAGTGCTTGTTCACTTTAAATGGACCATTAAAAGCACTTTCTATCATATATACGCCAAATGTTTATTTATATACTTTTCGATTGAACGATTGATTGTAAAATAAATAAGTAAATATGTACTTGTATTTGTATTTGTGTATTCATTTTGCATTAATTTGCGACGCTACAAACGGATGCGGGACACGTGAAGCATCCTTAAAAGCAAGCATATCTTCCGCCTTACTCTTCTTGCAGTAGAAGGCGAGCAGCGCCTGGGCCTGGCAGTGGCGGAACGTGTCCAGCAGGTGGCGAGAGCAGCGCAGGGCCAGTGTGTGAACCCTGGTCCGCCTCTGTCCCGCCGGGTCGCTGTAAGTGACCGTTACCTAGGAACCAGGGTTGTGGAAGAACAGAACATCCTGTCAAAGAATTGTGTACCGTGTATGACAACATATCCATTTAACTTTAACTTAACTTTTTAGGACATTAAGCACTAAGCACTAAGACACTTCATTCAGACACACATCATTAAAAGGAGCAGGAGGTAGAGGTTGGGCTTCTTGCTCAAGGCTGCAGACATGGGGGTTTGAACTTGGTACCTTCTGCCTGGTAGCCAGACAGCCTTGATGACCCTTCACATGAGGTGGGACCCCCACCTTCTTTCTACATGAACATTGTCTGAGGACATGACTTTTTAATTTGTAAATGGTTGATTTCGTCCCCATCACTTTTTCAAAGTGTAATTTGTTAAAAACATTGAGGTACAATAGAATGCTCCTTGAGGTGTATTTGCACAATAAGAAAACACAACAATGTAATGTAAATATACACACATATATACATACATATATACAAATGGGCAAAAAAAGTAACGTAAGCTTGTGTGTGTGTGTGTGTGTGTGTGTGTGTGTGTGTGTGTGTGTGTGTGTGTGTGTGTGTGTGTGTGTGTGTGTGTGTGTGTGTGTGTGTGTGTGTGTGTGTGTGTGTGTGTGTGTGCGCTTTAGACATTGTGTTATATTCTAATACTATAATATATATATATATATACAATTTCATTCTGCCCACCTGTATGGCCACGCCCCTCTTCTCGTCCAGATCTCTCAGGTATGCGAGCTCGACCGCCAGTGTTGTTCGCCAATCAAGGGTTGCCAGGGCAACCTGGCTGGGCTTATCCCCGGGGACAAAGAGCCCAAAACAACCAGAGACTCGCAACTCTGAGGACACAGCACATGACGTCATCATCATCATCATCATCATATTAATATTAATATCTTCGGCACAGAAGCATATGCAATCACACATTAAGATATGCATACCGATATATTCAAATCTAAATATTAAGACAAAGTAAAATGTTAAAACTCAAAATTCTAATAATATGTAGGATTGCAAACTAAAAGTTTGTATCTAATCAACAAGTCTTATATTTCAGGATTCCAATTCACAGAGTAATAAACAAATAATAGTAATGATTTGGAAATCACACACACACACACACACACACACACACACACACGCACACACACACGCACACACACACACACCTTTGCTGACATGAACCTTGAGCCGAGCCTTGTAGACGGCCTCAGCCTCCACGGTTCTCCTCAGGTCGGTGCTGAAACACTGCCTCTCCAGCTCCCCCTGCAGGAGAGCCGCCCACATCACAACACCTCATCCTCTGAGCCACACAGAGCGCCCGTTCCCATTTAGAATCCATCTATCCTAGCGCAAACCAGGCGACGACACAGCTACACACACAGTAAGGCAGAAAAGTCGTTGGTCTTTTTGTTCAAAAAATGTTATTCCAAGTTGGAGTTGGAGTTCAGGACAAGTAACAAAAAAGGGTAAATATCTTCAGGGTACAAGATTAATAATAAGTACATTTGTAATTGCCGTCGAAATATCTGCCCGTTAAATATATCTGTTTTTATGTTGGCTCTGTTCCTGCACATTCATCAATAATCCATCCCATTTCATTGGTTAGAAGTACATCAATACTCAATAATAGTAAATAATGCTCCACCTGCAGGTGATTGTAAACATAAAGATCTCCTCCTGTGAGATACGGGACGTTGCCTGGCCAAGCCCCGCCCACATCCTGCTGGGAGAGCATGAACAGGTGAACGCCACAGCCCTGATTGACGCATTCACTGGCCAATGAAACGGCAGGATCTGACGGCTGGAAGATAGACTGCAACACAAAGGGGAAGGGAGCTGGTTGAGTGAGTGAGTGGGTGAGTGGGTGGGTGAGTGAGTGGTTGAGTGGGCGAGTGAGTACCTTTGGCTTGTTTGAACCAAAGAACCCTGATAGTTGTGCGTGTTCCTCCTCCGTTAGGGGAGCGGTGTGGAAGAGCAGCAGCTTGCCGGGACAACTCATGGCCTAAACAACAAAACAAAAAACATTTTTTCAAATGTGTAAACACATAGATACATACTCAGTTCTCAATCCCATGTGTGTTGCCTTAAAACGATTTTAGGTTCATTGCATCCCCAAGAATAAGTAAAAGGTATCAGAATAACAATCAAATCAATAGCCAATAAGAAGCCACATCACGTCACATCACGTCCAGGTGATGGGAGGAGTCGGCATGGCAACTTGCGGGTCAGAGCGCAAATCTGATAACTGAGATGTGATGCGAGGAGCGCCGAACATTAAAATTGTTTCCGGTTGCAGTACCAACACTGACCTGTAGGATAGCCAGTCCTGCTCTGATGGGCAGCTCAATGGGAACCCCGTGGGAATCCTCCCCCTCTGGACTGAACAGAGGAATAAGCTGCAACACACTAGAGGATACACACACACACACACACACACAAAAGATGTAAAAAAAATATATATATCCAAGTTGACCTCAGTTGACTTCCAGTCAGCCGTGGACCCGTGTTAGGGTACCTGTCAATGCAGTCCACGCAGTCTTTGAGAGACACCAGCATCCCCTCCCTCACGGGGAGCTGTAGGTCCTCCGTCTCCGTGACAACCAGCATGTGTGGGCGGGACAAGGCGGGGCTGAGGTCGTACAAGTGGACCCTGCTGTCATAAGTCATCAAGCCCACCCTGAGGTCCGGGGGTTCAGTGGAGCAGCCGTCCTCACTGCCATTAAACAACAAGAGCTATAAAGCACAGTAGATCGATGCAAACCTCACGCTATATTTTTCTTTAAAAATAATAATATATAGATATATAGAGAGAGAGATAGAGAGTGACATATTTCGTATCTTTTTTAGTTTTCTTCTTATTTAAAAACTTCTTATTTTCAAAAGTTAAATTATATCACTGTCATACTTTCTGTTCCTGTTATCTCAACTTTCTAGCCACACACAGTAAATATTACAATACATTTTTTCTTGTAATTTGCACTACTTTACATAGGGCCACTGAACTATATAGAATTTGATATCATTTTAAATCAGTATATATTTAATTTTGTTTTTAAATAATTAATATTTTTTTAATTGCTGTTGTAAAGAGTGTTTAAAGAGTCACCACGAGGAACTGCTGCATAATTCAAAATGAATGATGTCCCAGCATCCCAACCCGAGGCCCCCACAGCACTGTTGTGTGAGTGTGACCCGAGAGACAGACAGACAGAGAGACAGACAGACAGAGAGACAGACAGACAGAGAGAGGAAAGGGGAGGGGGCTGGGGATGTTACCTGTGTAGAGAGTGGAGAAGCGAGCGTATCTGTCGGGTTACAAAGTCCAGGTGTCCTGCTCTCAAGGCTGAGGGAGACACGTCTAGAGCCAGCAGGAGAACCGCTGCCTCATCCTGGAGGGAACCACAGCACAGGACATATGGACAGAGACACAGACACACATACTGAATCTCATAGGTAGGCATATACAGTATGTATACACAGTATTCACATACCTTACATTAGGCATAGATTCACACACACACACACACACACACACACACACACACACACACACACACACACACACACACACACACACACACACACACACACACACACACACACACACACACACACACACACACACACACACACACACACACACACACACGCACGCACGCACGCACGCACGCACGCACGCACGCACGCACGCACGCACGCACGCACGCACGCACGCACGCACGCACGCACGCACGCACGCACGCACGCACACACGCTTAAAGCGGACCTTGTTTGGGTGGATTATCTCATAGGACCCAAAGAGAAGCTCTGGTCTCTGGTCCCGGTCTACACGGACACCCTCCACCCCTTTAGTGGGCTGGTAGTATTGCCAGGGAACTGAGACACACCGAGGGAGAGAGAGGGAGCCAGAGAGCGAGATAAGTCAATAAATACAGAGGAAGAGAGACCGAGCGAGGTAGTCAATGCATAACACAGAAGAAGAGTCAGAGAGGAAGAGGCAGAGGAAGAAATATAGTCATTTTGTCCTTTATTTCATTGTTTCATCCAAAGCGATTTTTTTAACACTCTTTCTGCAGAGTGAAACACCCTTACCCATATACTATTCTGCCTACCCCTTTACAAAAGCAAAATAAACATTATATTATATACGTATATGATATAATATGCACATCGCAACAGATGTGCATATATATAGTGTTTCAATGTGATTGTCCACTTCAAAAGAAAGCTTGTTCCGGTTTTCTACATTAAGACTACGACGACGAGTGATACGAGATGGTTGGATCCGTGTTATCATGAAACATGTCGGTCACTTTGGGTTGCCGGTAGAATGGCCCTGCTAAGCACATCTTTTAAGGGCTTACCGTCGTTGAGTTTACCGCAGAACGGGCAGTAGAACCTCTGGCCACAGTCCTGCCAGCTCATAGCAGGACACATGGAGGCCCCACACTCTCCACAGCCCTTCAGACACTCTGGTTCACAGCAGGTGGGTAGGGGTCCCTGGTGGGGTGGGGCAACACACACACACACACACACACACACACACACACACACACACACACACACACACACACACACACACACACACACACACACACACACACACACACACACACACACACACACACACACACACACACACACACACACACACACACACACACACACACACACACACACACACACACACACACACACATATATATATATATATATATATATATATATATATATATATATATATCTCAAGTCAATGAATTGTGTTCTGCAAGGGCATATCAAGGGCAGAACAATGAACCTAAATAAGTAACAATATGCCCTGGATTTTCAGTTCTTCAGTGAAAATGAAAAGTGTGGTGCAAAAATGATCTAACAATAGTAATATAGTAAGTAATAGTAAGTAACTAATAGTGAATCATATCGCAATCAAAACTATCACAATGTGATTGTTTTTTTGTTTCGTTTACCATATACACTTCAGCCCTAGGTTGAGACTACTGAATCATGTGGAACAGCACAGTGGTGTATGTCTGGTGCGGTTTAGCGTGCCGAAGGCGGAGCTGACCTCGCCGTGACCCCGACGAGCCAGCGGGGAGACCAGGGCCCCCAGGGGCAGGCGGCTGAGCCGGGCGGCCTGCGCCTCACAGGGGACGCGGTACATGGTGGAGCGGACGGCCCGGGGACTGGCGCTCCCTGGAGGTTTTCATTGAGACAGAAGCACGTGGCCACGGAGGTTAGCATGCAAGGAGGGTGTGTGTGTGTGTGTGTGTGTCTGTCTGTCTGTCTGTCTGTCTGTCTGTCTGTCTGTCTACCTCTGTCGTCTATTTTACAGCTAGTGGTGGCGAGAGGAGGAAGAGACGAATCAGGACCCGAGACGTAAACCTTCCCTTCCCACTCTGCCCGGTCTTCTGCCATCACCCGCACCTGAGAAAGATAGAGGGATGATAGATGGGACTACTACTACTACTACTACTACTACTAATAATAATAATAGTACTATTACATACATACAAATATAATAAACTCAACTCCGTTTAGAAATTGACTGCACAGCACTTTTTTGCGGTCACTCCAATCTCAGTAAGATTGAATTATTGTTTTCAGCTTCACCTGCAAGCCAGCCTCACCTGCAAGCCAGCCTCACCTGCAAGCCAGCCTCACCTGCAAGCCAGCCTCACCTGCAAGTCAGCCTCACCTGCAAGCCAGCCTCACCTGCAAGTCAGCCTCACCTGCAAGCCAGCCTCACCTGAAAGTCAGCCTCACCTGCAAGTAAGCCTCACCTGCAAGTCAGCCTCACCTGTAAGTCACTTTGAATAAAAGTGTCTAATAAATGACTCAATGCAAATTGATAAATTGAGATTGACATAATGGAGTCAAGTCATTGCTGTTTTAGATAGAAATTGAGACTTATGGACTCACAGCACTGGGCAGAATCTTGGGGTCCAGGCCGTAGCGGGACTCCGAACTGGGGGACTGACGGAGAACATAAAAAGACACAACAAACACACAAACAACAACACACACAACACATAAATACCAACACAGTAGTCGCTTCTCTACAATCACTCCTTCATCTCCCCCTCCTCATGTTGCTCCCACACATGGCCGGCGCTCAAACGGCCGGGGGTGAGGACCGGTATAGTATAGTATTACATAGTTTAGCGTAGTTTATGGCATTAGTGTATCCCTGCAGGAGGGAATGGAGAGTAAGCATTCCATTGTAGTTTGTACAATAGCTTGAACAAACCACTTGAATCTTGCTGACCTGAGCTGCACCGCTTCGATCCAGGCCCTGGGATCCTGGGTGTAGGGCCTCCTGGGAGACCCCTTTGTAGAGTAGAGGGGCCCCGTGGGGGGAGGGAGGGGGAGAAGGAGAGGGGGGGGAGAGGGTAAAGTAAGTCATTAAAAAAAGAACCAAGCATTACGGTGATACAGATGATCCGATCAACTTGGTAATGGTAATGGATGCTATTTACAAGTCATGCTTCACATTCACCCATTCACACACATTCAACCTCCGACGGCGGAGTCAGCCATGCAAGGAGACAGCCAGCCATCTATAAATTCTCATAAGCAATTTAATGCACAGTATAAAGTGTAAGAAATTATTAAGTTTTACAATATTTGAATAAATTAAACTAAAAAGTTGTACGTCAGTGTATCAGAGCATTGTACTCAATACGTTTCAAGTATTAGCCCTCAGCCAACCCACTCACCACCATGGCGGTCTGGAAGAGTCCACTGAGGTTGCTGTTGTATCGGGGCGTCGGGAGGAGGAAGAGGACCACCACCAGCAGGAGGAGGAGGAGGAAGAGGACCACCAGCAGGAGGAGGAGGAGGAAGAGGACCACCAGCAGGAGGAGGAGGAGGAAGAGGACCACCAGCAGGAGGAGGAGGAGGAAGAGGACCACCAGCAGCAGGAGGAGGAGGAAGAGGAAGAGGAGGGGCCGCGCTGTGGTGTCTGTGGCTCAGGCACGGCCCAGTCACAGGACCGTGTTGATATAGCGGCAGGGCTCCACTAACATGCTGCTCCGTGTATATTTGAGGCAGACATGGGAGAGCTGGAGGCGCTTGGTTCGCATCGCAGGGATGCGGGGAGCGCAGTGAGTGACCGGGTGGATGGGTGCGTGGCTGCGGCTCTTGGTTTGCGAGGTGACGGGGCGTTACAGCTGGATCGCCGTGTTGACGTGGAGTATAACGCATGGGTGACAACATGCCTAGGCCCCGGCTTGGGCTCGGGTCCCACCCTTGCGTGTGCTGGTGAGTGGGGTTAGCGTGCAGCGCGTCGGATGAGGAGCAGTACCCGGCCGGAAACTGTGAACTCCAGTTAGCGTGGCATGAGGGCGCCGTGATGCTGTTCTCATAGACGTAGTTGTGATGAGGGGCTGGTGGCGACCTACTGGCCTGCTGGAGGTCAGCGTGAGGCGGGGAGCCCAGGTTGAGATGCTGAAAGCCGGGCAGGGTGCTGGTGGCGAGGCTCTGTGGGTTGGAGTTGTGGTCTAGCCATGTTGTACTATCCATGGTGGACTGATTTGCGGTGGAGACATCCACCATCTCCCATACCAATCACTCAAAGTCTGGAACCTGCAACACACACAGCATGTAACCTGCAATACACATCCTTACTGCAAAATAAAATAAAACAAAACAAAAACATCGATACTGAGCTATGCAAAATGCAGAACACTTTAACGCTATCCTGTCTATTAATCTATTGTTTTCCCAATGAATTACAGAAGACAATTGCCTATTTGTATGGTCTAGTCTAGGATGTTTCTGATTCTAAATAGAAGCATACCTTGGCAAGTAGTGAGATAACGACCTCTAATGCGTTCATTTCTTCGCCGATGTCAACAAGTGCCATTTGAAACATGACAGACATAAGGAGTGTGTGCATATAGTTTATATGAAGGGATGTGCGGACATTCCTGCATCTGCACGTCAAATCATTAAGACCCTTGACGGTGGATGCAGACCTTCAGCTGAGCCCAGCTGCAGATGCAGCGTTTCCGCCTACAACATTTGAAACATCCGGCAACGAATTTTCAAAATAAAACCAGTCGAAAAAAACTCTACCCATCTACGTACCTATCCTATCATCGTTAGAACTTGTTGACTAAAAAGATTAGTTTTTGTTTTTAACCTTTCTTATTATCTTATTATTCTTATCATTGCAAATGGATTAGTAGAAAACAAAAGCATTATGAACCAAATTAAAGTCATCATATTATTTTATTGGTGCATTATTAAAACAAAACAGGGTTCACAGTATATTGTTTAGAAATCAAACTAATATAGGCTCAATTATATTTGTTATTGATTCTAAATATTTAGAGACTAAATACTGGATTGAAGAAAAAGCGATGAAGCAGAAATGAGCCAATCATGTCTACAATACTAAATAACACAAATATTTAGGAATCAAAATTGTCTTGACAGCCAGAATAAAGAATAGTATAATTAAACAATACAGATGACAAATGCTTGACGTGAATCAATAGTAATAATAATAATAATGCATTCGATTTAATATTGAGCTTTTCAGGACACCCAAGGCGCTTCACAGACATGGTAAAAATGCATGTACAGTAAAATTATTTAATAGTTATATCGATTACAATAAGACAGAATAAAATATAATATATATATATTTTTTAAATTACAATTACAATTCAAATTAAAATGATAAATTAAAAGGAGTAGAATTAAAATGTAAACTCATGGGATAGAGGGGGGGAGGATGTTTAGCAGGGGAAAGCCAGTCTGAAGAGGTGGGTCTTGAGAGCCTGTTTGAAGGATGGTAGGGTGGTCGTCTGAAGGATGGTAGGGTGGTCGTCTGAAGGATGGTAGGGTGGATGTCTGAAGGATGGTAGGGTGGTCGTCTGAAGGATGGTAGGGTGGTCGTCTGAAGGATGGTAGGGTGGTCGTCTGAAGGATGGTAGGGTGGATGTCTGAAGGATGGTAGGGTGGATGTCTGAAGGATGGTAGGGTGGTTGTTTGAAGGATGGTGGGGTGGTTGTTTAAAGGATGGTAGGGTGGTTGTTTAAAGGATGGTAGGGTGGTTGTCTGTGTCTGTCGGATGGTAGGGTGGTTGTTTGAAGGATGGTAGGGTGGTTGTTTAAAGGATGGTAGGGTGGTTGTCTGAAGGATGGTAGGGTGGTTGTCTGTCGGATGTGGATGGGGAGGGTGTTCCAGAGGGAGGGAGCAGCAAATAGTATAATTACAAGTTACATAACCATATATTCTTGCAAATAACTTTCATATTACAACGACAGTCAGTATTTAACATTTGACAATAAACTACTCACCCCTGGGAATATCTGTTGTTTAGCTTCTGACCTGCTGTTGAAAGCTGGACAACAAACTGAACTAACCCTTTGCAACTTTATATTTTCTATCACTATTACTGCTATGTGTGTTGTAATGCACACAGTAGTACTGTCCATGTGGTTCTGTGCATGTATCAATATGCCGGTAGAAGCTGTGCTATTGCAGTACATTGTCAGTCTGTCCTCCTCACGTAACGTTTCATTCTCAACAACAATCTTTCCACACTCTCTCACACCGGTGACAGCGAGACATGACGTGGTGAAGAAGACACCGCTGACACATCACACACCTTGATACCTGTGGACTGAGCTTCCCCTGCTGGCCCAACACAAAAATAAGGGTACACCTTCTCGGCAAACGTGTCCCGGTGAGCGCATATGAGCGCCATGCCTTGGGGGTCGTAGAAGGACACCTCCCCTCGGTCGCAGTCCAGCTGGATCCGGACTCTCCGCGGAGCCCTCTTCAGTGGCAGGCGTTTGCCGGACCCATTGGTGTACTTTACACCGCGATGCAATAAGCACCACACTCCGTACTTGGGCGAGGCGTGACGCGCACCTTTCCTGTCCGCCGACCCCTTTGTAACGCCTATGGCCCAGTCGGGGTGGTCTCCCACCTCCACCTCCCAGCTATGCACCCCCGAGACCAAGCCCTCGCTGCCCAGGACGTTACTGTACAACGTGAACCTCTCGGGGTTTTCGGGGTGTAGCGCCATGTCCACGTCCGCTGCTCTCACGCCGGTCAGGTCATCGGACAGGCATAGCCACCCCGATGCAGTGTTTGGGTCCAGGGTGACGGGCGTGAAGTGGACCCTGTCCCGCATCTTCTCCCACACTCTGAAGCCCAGATTTCCCAGGTGTTTGGCGACGTCCACCAGGGCTCCGGGAAGCACCTGTGGAGGACGGGAGGTCAACGGACCCCGGGTCCCGGTGGGCTCTCCGTCGCTCTCTGAGAGAGCGCAGATCTGTGTCCGGATGCTCCTCATCTCCACGGCGATAGCCTTCCTCCTCCTCGCCCCTTCCTCCCTCAGCGCCGCCACTCTGGCCTCCTCCTCCTCTGCGAGGAACCGGCGAAGCGTGTCGAACTCCGCTCGGATCCGCCTCTCCGTGTCCACCAGCTGCGTCTTGCAGTGTCGCCCCATGTCGTCGTATGTCTTCTCAAGCTCCCGGAATAGAGTCAGTTCCTCCTCTTGAGACGTTAAGTCGGGTTTCAGGCTTTGCTCCTTCGGCTTACTGACTCCCTGCTCCATGGGGGGAACCAGATCAGGGGACTCGGATCTCTGCTCCTCCTCAGAGAACCCTTTCAGATCATGTGTGGGTTCACAGCACACCGCCTCGGCCTCGACGGGCTGGTCGGTTGAAGCAGCTCTATAGGAGTCAGCTAGTTCCTTAAGCAGAAAGTTATGATTTGGGGAATCCTTTGAGGACTTTCTCTCACATAAGGGACAGTTTTTGTTTTTAACTTCATCCCAGAAGTCTTGAAGACAGCTGGAGCAGAAGCTATGGTGACAGCTCAGAGACACAGGGTCGCTAAAGGTCTCCAGGCACACATGGCAGTTCAGGAATTGTTCCACAAAAGCCATTTTCTCAGCCATTTTACAGAATATCTAAATGAAGCCTACTACCATACGCAACTCATACATAGAATTCCGGTTCAATCCAAGAACAAATTCCACCCTGAGCTCTCCCGAAGTCAAACGGGCTTTGAGTGCCTTTTGTTTTGTTTACACAGGTGACTTTTCAGACTTTGACTTCGAGATGAGAGCGCCTGGAAGCGAGGCAGGGAACACTTGAATAAAAACTTGGTAAGACTCACGAAATTGGCGTTTTGTTCACTGTGTTTTGAAATGAATGTCCTTACAACCGTTACAGTAGTGGTTATGGCGCTCACTCCGAGAAGAATACTTTCGGTTTCACAGGAAGCTCTGATGTAGTCTTCTCTTGACAGCAGATGGCGCTGTAGGATTCTTGATTATTATAGTGTGTGTGTGTGGTGTGTGTGTGTGGTGTGTGTGTGTGGTGTGTGTGTGTGTGTGTGTGTGTGGAACCTGCATGCATGTACCTAATATGTTTCACCATAGAGACAGAGATGGAAAAGTACATTTAGCCCTTGGAGGATAAGTATAAGCCATGCTCTATACACACACACACACACACACACACACACACACACACACACACACACACACACACACACACACGGGGGCATTGATGGTGTGACCGTGAACCTGGGTTTGTTTCACCAATGAGGCTTACCTTGAAAGGGGGTTGTAAATCTGCAGTGGGTGATATATCGGGCCTTGTCCACCTGGTGTTGTCTTGGTTCTTATCGGTGGCTGGGTGGCCCATTGAGTTCCCCACACCCTGCTTCCCCCTAACAACCAAGATGGCCACCGGGGCCCATATCCTTCACATGGATATTGCTCCATCAATTTCGTAGAAGAAGGCCCACTGGCCGTAACGGGCGAGCAATACGTTTGATGGTGATGTTGTGTGTGTGTGTGTGTGTGTGTGTGTGTGTGTGTGTGTGTGTCACGTGACCAGGGTCAGGGCTGGTGCCGGTGCTCCTGTACAGCCCACGTCTGCGTGATTCATTTGATAATGTCAAGCCCAGCTTAACCCCCCCCCTGTACTCCGTCTCCCCCTGGAGGCGCTCATCCCTCCTTACTGTACGCTGCAAACTACCCTGAGCGTCCCAATCGCTTCCACTTCCACACGTCCCTGTCACTGTTTCACCTCTTTCCCTTTGACATGGTAAATGGACCGCATTTGCGTAGCGCTTTTGCGTGCGTGCGTGTGCGTGTACGTGTGTGTGCGTGCATGCATGTGTGTTTGTGTCTGTGTGTGTGTGTGTGTGCGTGTGCGTGTACATGTGTGTGTCCTCTATCTGCCTATAAACACGAAGCATACAAATATGATTTTTCTTCCAAAGGCTTCCTTTGTTGCATAAATAAGAACACACACAAACACACACACACACACGTTTAGTATCAAAATATTATTGGCAGACACAAAGTCATTGTGTTCACCTGTGTGTGTGTGTGTGTGTGTGTGTGTGTGTGTGTGTGGTGTGTGTGTGTGTGTGTGTGTGTGTGTGTGTGTGTGTGTGTGTGTGTGTGTGTGTGTGGTGTGTGTGTGTGTGTCTGTTTCTGTCCTTTCAAGTTGTCCTGTTCTGCTTTGTCCTGCTTCCTCAGCTACAACTTGCAACAATTTATATAACTGTTTATAACTCTGCCAAGTTATTTGAAGAAGTAATAAAAATTTAAAAAAAGTTAAAATCCTTATTGTTTTGTTCCTTGCTCTTGTCTTGTTTTTTTTATTACATTTTATATAACTTATTATTCGATTTTTTTCGTTGGGCATGCAGCCCAGTTTGGGTCCGATATGTTGAGATTCCCTCGGACCACCAGGACGAGAGAGAGAGAGAGAGAGAGAGAGAGAGAGAGAGAGAGAGAGAGAGAGAGAGAGAGAGAGAGAGAGAGAGAGAGAGAGAGAGAGAGAGAGAGAGAGAGAGACAGAATCAGAATGTCGAAAGACAATACAAACAATACAAAAATATGATTATGTAAAAAGACAATTCAACTAAACTAAATAAACAGGTTATAAAATTGCCATAAAAAGTGATTGTATTGTACAAATTGCAGTGTCCCTATAAACTGTAGTGAAAATTACAAATGTAGTGCAAATCACCAGAGTATATCCATATGAAAAGGTGCAGTGGGATGAACATAGGTAACTAGGTAAAGTAGTATTTATACAATACAGTATTGTAGTCAGAGAGAGAGAGAGAGAGAGAGAGAGAGAGAGAGAGAGAGAGAGAGAGAGAGAGAGAGAGAGAGAGAGAGAGAGAGAGAGAGAGAGACATAGAGAGACATAGAGAGAGAGAGAGTAATACGGGGGTCACTCGCCCTCCCAGCGAGCCGTGTTACAGTACCCTGTTCCAGGAGCACGAACACATTCAGAGAGCCAGGACACATGCGGGGGGCGAGAGAGGCCTATTAGCATTGGGAGCAACTATCGCTGGCTCAAAAGGCCCCAGATGGCTACGGCTAGCTAATTAGCCCGCGGCACTCTGAACGCGTGTGTCTGTTTCACGGCTACACGACTCATCGCAGGCTAATGATCACTCTGTGCTCCGCTCTGGACTCTAATGAGGACCGTGTGCCTTAGAGACGAGGAGGTGGTGGAGCAGGAGGAGGAGGAGCAGGAGGAGGAGGAGGAGCAGGAGGAGGAGGAGCAGGAGGAGGAGGAGGAGGAGGAGGAGGAGGAGGAGCAGGAGGAGGAGGAGGAGGAGGAGGAGGAGGAGGAGGAGGAGGAGGAGCAGGAGGAGGAGGAGGAGGAGGAGGAGGAGGAGGAGGAGGAGGAGGAGCAGGAGGAGGAGGAGCAGGAGGAGGAGGAGGAGGAGGAGGAGCAGGAGGAGCAGGAGGAGGAGGAGGAGGAGGAGGAGGAGGAGGAGGAGGAGGGGAGGGGGAGGAGCAGGAGGAGGTGGAAATAGTGGAGGAAGTGGAGGAGATGAGTGGCCCTTCTCAAAAATAACCCAATGTATTGCCACCCAAGACCCCTCTCTGGTTTAAGGCAATGAACACACACACACACACACACACACACACACACACACACACACACAGGGGCGATTACAGACGCACACTTTTTGTTCAACCTTAGTGATTTGTTCATCACTAGTGATGTTCAAGCATTGAGGACAACCAGGAGATAGGCCTTTAATAGACTATAATAGACTATAAAAGACTAGAATTGAGGACCATTACACCAACCTTACTTTAATTCACTTTTACCTCAAGACACACAAGGGACTTGCAGTACTTCAGATTCAGCAGGAAGGGCTGAGTGTGTGTGTGTGTGCGTGTGCATGTGGGTGAGTGTGTGCGTGTGTGTGTGTGTGCATGTGGGTGAGTGTGTGTGTGTGCGTGTGCATGTGGGTGAGTGTGTGTGTGCGAGGCTCCATCCTTGCATGTATTATTAACACCTGATGTTCACAGTTGACCTGCGCAAACACTCCCACTAAACTAAACCCACCGTCGATGGAATAGGGAGTGTGTGTGTGTGTGTGTGTGTGTGTGTGTGTGTGTGTGTGTGTGTGTGGTAAATGGTAAATGGACTGCCTTTTATTGAGCAAGGACACCTTGCTTGCTATATGCTCTATATATAGCAAGGACACCTCGACACTTTTTGCTAGGAGGAGTTGGGGGTCGAACCAGCAGCCTTCAGATTGTGAGGCGACCGCTCTCCCTCTCTGAGCTACTGCCGCTTGTGTGTCTATGTATGTGTGTGTGTGTGTGTGTGTGTGTGTGTGTGTGTGTGTGTGTGTGTGTGTGTGTGTGTGTGTGTGTGTGTGTGTGTGTGTGTGTGTGTGTGTGTGTGTGTGCGTAACTTTGTGTGCGTAACTGTGTGTGTGGGTGTGTGTGGGGGGGGGGGGGGGTTCTCTGAATGGAACATCTATTGTTCAAATGATGGACAAATTATGAAACAAAGTAATGTAAATGTAAGTATAACATGAAACTGCATGACTGGTGCCATGTGGCCGTTTTCTACCGAGCCTGCAATGGACATCATTTCCCAATCAAGAAGAAACAGAGGGGTTTGAGTGAAACTCGGAAATCGTTGACAAAGCCTTCAAAGGGAAACCTCGATGACAAGCGCATAATGAGCCTCTGTTAGAGTCTCTACGGCATCTAGAGACTCCACCATCTCTTATCCCCCCCCCCCTACCGTCTGGTCGCCGGTTCCGCAGCATCCGTACAGCAAGGACTAGCCGGTTCAAGGACTGTTTTTATCCACCATAACCATTTGACCATTTGATCTATCATAACATTGTCATTCACATCACACTGTCATGCTTTCCTGGACGTTGTGGACTCACTACAGCCACTGCAGTGTTCTGCACTGTATTCATGATGCTGCTGCACTACACACTGGCACTTTTAAATGCTTTCAAAGGCTTTTTGCACAATTCAACAATTTAAATCATCGTCACTTTACTGTTCTTTTTATTGCAATTTTTAATTGTGTATAGTATTTTTATAGTATTGTGTTTTCAGAAATTCATACTACGGGAGGGAACGGGGGGAGTAAGCATGTAGCATTGTACTTAAAATACATCAATCTTGATTCTTGAATCTCTTTGACGGCGTTCTCATCTTCACACTCTGAACTAAGCAGACAGGAGAGAGACGGTTCCGGGGGGGAGAAGCGAAACAGAAACAGCAGCAGACTGTGGGAGAATTACCCATTCTTACTTATTCAGCGACGTCGTCCGGCGTCTCCACACCGACCCCCCGCGTCTCCTCAGGGGCCCTCAGGGGCCCTCAGAGGCCAACCACACACACACACACACACACTCACACCTCAGAGACACACAGGAGTTAAGGAAGACAGGGGGGGGGGGGGGGGGGGATAATGATGTTTAAAAATGATAGAGAACAAATAATAAATAAATGGAGAAAAAAAAACGTAAAAAAAAAAAAAAGAAACCATAGAAAGAAATAGAACAGAAGTGTAAGAAAACAAACGGGTTTGTTTTTTTTCTCCAGTTGGCTACCAAGTAAACGGGAGAGAGAGAGAGAGAGAGAGAGAGAGAGAGAGAGAGAGAGAGAGAGAGAGAGAGAGAGAGAGAGAGAGAGAGAGAGAGAGAGAGAGGGGAGAGAGAGGGGGGGGGAGAGAGAGAGAGAGAGAGAGAGAGAGAGAGAGAGAGAGAGAGAGAGAGAGAGAGAGAGAGAGAGAGAGAGAGAGAGAGAGGGGGGGGGGGAAGAGAGAGAGAGAGAGAGAGAGAGAGAGAGAGAGAGAGAGAGAGAGAGAGAGAGAGAGAGAGAGAGAGAGAGAGAGAGAGAGAGAGAGAGAGACCCTGAGAATCAGAGGGGCTGAAGAAGACATTGTGTGAGGCTGTTAGTCATAAGGAGAATCTCTCTTGTTGAGTCTTGATTGAAGCAGAGTTGGGGAGTGTGTGAATGTGTGTGTGTGTGTGTGTGTGTGTGTGTGTGTGTGTGTGTGTGTGTGTGTGTGTGTGTGTGTGTGTGTGTGTGTGTGTGTGTGTGTGTGTGTGTGTGTGTGTGTGTGTGTGTGTGTGTGTGTGAGAGAGAGTGTATGTGGGTTCCTGTGCTTGGAGAGGGGGAGGGTGATTTCCCAGGGGTCTCAGATATGTTAGTACCTCCCCCCCCCCCCTTCCACCGTCACCTAATAGTGAGGGGGCTGCTTTTAGTTTTGGAGAAGAAGGAGGCCCATATCTCCTCCCCGGTGGAGATATGGGAGCTGTTAGAACAGCAGGGAGTCGCTCTTTCCCTCCCTTAAATTAGCCTCTCCCACCTCCACACTCAACCTTACGGCAGAGACACAGTCAAAAGGACAGGACGGTAAAACGTTACCGTAAAAAGGACAGGCTCAAGGTATAGACAGCTTCACAGAAATGCAGTTGCAAGAAAAAGTATGTGAACCCTTTGGAATTACCTGGATTTCTGCATAAATTGGACATAAAATGTATTCTGACCTTCATCTAAGTCACAACAATAGACAAACACAGTCTGCTTAAACTAATACCACACAAACAATTATGTTTTCATGTTTTTATTGAACACACCATGTAAACATTCACAGTGCAGGGTGGAAAAAGTATGTGAACCCTTGGATTTAATAACTGGTTGACCCTCCTGTGGCAGCAATAACCTCAACCAAACGTTTCCTGTAGTTGCAGATCAGACCTGCACAACGGTCAGGAGGAATTTTGGACCATTCCTCTTTACAAAACTGTTTCAGTTCAGCAATATTCTTGGGATGTCTGGTGTGAATCCCTCTCTTGAGGTCATGCCATAGCATCTCAATCGGGTTGAGGTCAGGACTGGACTGGGCAACTCCAGAAGGCGTATTTTCTTCTGTTGGAACCATGCTGTTGTTGATTTACTTCTGTGCTCTGGGTCATTGTCCTGTTGCATCACCCATCTTCTGTTGACTATGGAGTATGGCGAGTATGAGATGGCCGTACGAGATGGCTACCGCGTCGCGAGCTCCCGCACGACGAGGCAGTTTTTTGTTATTTATTCTTTTTATCGAAACTAACTAACTTTGTTCAGGAAGTTAGCAGCACATTAATTTATAACTTTTGCACACTTCTGGAGATCAGTTCAACCGTCGCTCGCCGCCTACCGGAGTTTTTTCATTTTTTCGACTCGGACGTCCCGCCCGAAGTCACAGCTGGATTATCTCCGACCATCTTGGGTATGATTACACACAAGCGTTGCAGGAAGAAGCGAGGGAAGCGAGCCGGCGTGCTAGTCAGGCTGAGATGACGATCCGATCGCCCCCCACTACCCACCATTCTACTGGCTAATGTACAGTCTCTGGACAATAAGTTAAGCAAGCAAGGGGGGGGTATGTCTCATGATAAACAGATCTTGGTGCAACCAAAGTCATGTACATCCCCTCAAGTCTTTCTGTTCCCCGGACATGGAGTACCTGATGCTTATGTGCCGTCCATACTGGCTACCTCGGGAGTTGTACCTACAGCGGTAACCGTGACCACTGTTTACATTCCCCCACAAGCCAACACGAACACAGCGCTGAAGGAACTGTATGGGGCTATCAGCGAACAGGAGTCGGCACACCCCGAGGCTGCTCTCATCGTGGCGGGGGACTTCAACAAGGCGAACCTGAAGAAGGTTCTCCCGAAGTTCTACCAACACACAACGAGCAACACACAGGGTGAGCGGATCCTCGACCACTGCTACACCCCCTTCCGCGATGGCTACAAGGCCCTCCTCCGCCCACCGTTCGGCAAATCAGACCACCGCTCTATCCAGCTACTCCCCGCCTTTCGGCAGAGACTGAAGCAGCAACCGATCGCTGTGAGGGAGGTCCAATGCTGGTCGGACAAATCGGACTCTATGCTGCAGGATTGTTTTGATCGCGCTGACTGGCACATGTTCCGCGTTGCCTCGGACAATAACATCAACGAGTACGCGTCGTCGGTCACCGGGTTCATCAAGAAGTGCATAGATGACGTTGTTCCGACCAAGTCAGTTCGGATATACCCCAACCAGAAACCGTGGATTAACGGCGATGTTCGCGCTACCCTACACGCGCGTAATGCCGCCTTTGGCTCCGGGAATATGGAGGAATATACGAGAGCCCGTTACGACCTCCGTAAGACCATCGTCACTGCCAAGCGGGAGTAAGGACAGAGTGGAGGAGAAATTCAAGAGCCACGACGCGAGGGGTATGTGGCAGGGGCTACAGACGATAACGAACTTCAGAGGGAGAACCAGTTCTGTAGAGAACTCCTCTACCTCCCTCCCAGGAGAGATAAATACTTTTTTAGCTCGGTTTGACGTGAACGGCAGCCCGCCGAAGCCAGCGCCGCCTGAGGAGACCAGCCTGCTGAACATCTCGGAGGCGGATGTGCGCCGCACCTTCAAGTCAAGGTGACTTGACTTGACTTGACTTGACTTGAGCGTCAATTGGTGGACAGATGGCCTTAAGTTCTCCTGCAAAATGTGTTGGGAAACTTGGGAATTCATTTTTCCGTCGATGATAGCAATCTGTCCAGGCCCTGAGGCAGCAAAGCAGCCCCAAACCATGATGCCCCCTCCACCATACTTCACAGTTGGGATGAGGTTTTCATGTTGGTGTGCTGTACTTTTTTTTCTCCACACATAGTGTTTTGTGTTCCTTCACAACAACTCAACTTTGGTTTCATCTGTCCACAAAATATTTTGCCAGTAGTGCTGTGGAACATCCAGGTGCTCTTTTGCAAACTTCAAACGTGCAGCAATGTTTTTTTTGGACAGCAGTGGCTTCCTCCGTGGTGTCCTCCCATGATCTCCATTCTTGTTCAGTGTTTTACGTATTGTAGATTTGTCAACAGAGATGTTAGCATGTGCCAGAGATTTTGTCTTTAGCCAACACTCTTTTTCACCTCAAGATTCAAGATTCAAGAGACTTTATTTATCCCGAGGGAAATTAAGGTGCAACAGTTGAAACAGGGGGAATAAATGCACACAAAATATACTAATACCTAAAAACTAAATAACAACAAACTAAACTAAACTAAACTAGTATAAACAAAATATAACTAAATGAAATCTAAATGAAATCTAAATGTATAGACAGATGAATTGCACAATTTACAGTATTATTACAGTAATACGTAGGTATATACAATATACAACAATACGTATAGTGCAAATTGGCAGTAATAAAATACTAATAAATAATTCAGATGAGTACTGAAAAAGTGACATGTGAAAAGGGAAAAGTGAAATTGAATTTACAGTGCAAAATTACAGTGAAGGGATTTACAGTGCGTTGACCAAAAAATAATAACACAGAGCGTTGACCTCAGGTCACTGAGTCTCCACTCGTGCCTCTCACGACCCGAGGTAGATGAATTATAGAGACTGACGTTCTGTGGTACACCTGGGTGGAATGAGTCTGTTGCTGAAGGTGCTTCTGTATGAGGTCAGCACCTGATGGAGAGGGTGAGAGTTGTTGTCAAGGATACTACGCAGCTTGCGCAGCATCCTCCTCTCAGACACCACCAACAAGGAGTCCAGCTGGACCCCCAGGACAGCGCCAGCCTTCCTGACGATCCTGCTGATCTTGTTGGCGTCTGCTGACCTCAACCTGCTTCCCCAGCACACGACACCGGAGAAGATGGCACTAGCTACCACCGACTGGTAGAACATCTTCAGCATCGTGTTGCAAACGTTGAAGGACCGGAGCCTCCACAGGAAGTAGAGACGGCTCTGGCCCTTCTTGTACACAGCCTCAGAGTTCTTGGCCCAGACCAGTTTGTTGTCCAGGTGAACTCCCAGGTATTTATATTCCTGAACAACTTCTGCGGACACACCCTTGATGGAAATGGATGTGGGGGTAGATTTCCTCCTGCGGAAGTCCACCACCATCTCCTTCGTCTTGTCTGTGTTGAGCTGCATGTGGTTCAGCTCACACCACTCAACGAAGGAGTCCACGACGCCCCTGTACTCCTCATCATTTCCCTCGCTGACATAACCAACAACTGCAGAGTTGTCCGAGAACTTCTGCAGATGGCAGGACTCTGAGTTGAACTGAAAGTCTGAGGTGTACAGGGTATTCTGCTGAAGTTTGAGCTCCAGCTTCCTCCTGTAGTTGTCTTTGCCCTGCTGGATCCTCTCCTTCAGCTCCCTCTGAACCCGCCTCATCTGCTCCCTGTCCCCGTCTCTGAAGGCCCTCTTCTTCTCATTGAGCAGGACCTTGATGTCTCGGGTGACCCACGGCTTGTTGTTGGGGAAACAGCGTACAGTCTCTGTGGGAACAACACTGTCCACACAGAAGTGGATGTACCCTGTTATGCATTCCTTGATG
>JANIIK010007723.1:257500-315000 GCA_027704905.1 Muraenolepis orangiensis
ACACAGGACCCAGGGTCCTCACCCCCAGCCTCCATCTCAGTAAAGCATAAAGGGTCTTTTGGGGGCAGCAGCAGCTCAGTCTGTTGGGACTTGGCTTGGGAAGGTCGGCCGGAAACACCCTGGCACTGCTGAGGTGCCCTTGAGCAAGGCACCAGACCCCTAAACGGCTCCCCATGGAGCCGTTTAGGGGTAGGAGCCAGGAGCCAGGAGCCGTTATAAAAGTAGCTTCCCACTGCTTCTAATACTAGGATGGGTTAAATGCAGAGAAACTAATTTCACTGTGTGTGTGTGTATGTGGCCAATAAAGACAATTAAAATCCTCTAGATTAAACTAATAATAATATAATTATCCTCCCAGCTACCCATCCAAAACATTACTGCTCACTAAGAATATATATTTCCACCAAGGCTCAGAGAGCAAGATGGAGCCACATGCTGCGTGTTCACAGAACCTTCGGCAGATACATACACACATACACACAGTCACATACACAGTCACACACAGGCACACACACAAACAGGCACACACACAAACACACACACAGTCACACACACACAGAGTCACACACACAGAGTCTCACACACACACACACACACACACACACACACACACAGACACACACACACACACACACACACAGAGGCACACACACACACACACACAGGCACACACACAGTCACACACACACACACACACACACACACATTCCAAAATGAGCTCATTCCGGCATCTGCCTTTCACAGATAATTAGCTGCAACTCTGTTTCCCACTCCGTCTTCCCAGGAAGCTCACCTGTTTGTCAATATGGAAAAGTAATGCTTCATTGACAAGCCTGGCATTGTTGATGTTGTTGTTGTTTATAGCTCGATCCATGCAGGCTCATTTGAACCACACGAAGCAATACGCAAGGCAGACAACGGCAATGATTCACGTGAGCCTCATTAAACAGGGCTACAAGCCCACTGCTACCCACTGCTGTGCAAAGCAGCTATTTTCATCCTACACTTTCTATTGTGAATCCGCATACGAGGCTACAATAAGTTCCCCAAAAAAAAACAATAAGTGTAACTTTGCTCCACTTACACGTTTGTTTTGAGGTACATTCAAAATAAATGAGCATGTAATGACTTCCTAAGGAGCTGAGAGGCTGCTCATTGGAGTGGGAGCTTTGTTTTTAACGTTGCTTAAAATCTGCACGAGTAGTAGTGTTACTAGAACACACAGGCTGCCCAATGTACACACATTACAGACGGGGGCTGCAGAAGAGACAACAAGATTGTGTTTAAAGGAGGGCTTTTCATAAAACCAAGTTGTCTATGGCTGTCTTCTGCACTGTACTGCACTGTATTCATGATGCTGCAGCACTACTGGCACTTAAAAATGCACTTTAAACTTTTTGCACAATTCCAAACTGTACATATCATCAGTCACTTTATTGTTCTTTGTATGTTCATTTTTATTGCGTATAGTATTTTTATAGTATTGTTTTAGAAATCCATACTGCGGGAGGGGATGGAGAGTAAGCGTTCCATAAAAATCTAGTATCTTGTATTGTGGAACAGCAGCCCTTGAGCAAAAGACTTTTGCTGGCGAAAAACAAATTGGCTAAAAACCAGATGGAGGGGAAAATGGAGGGGAATCGATCAATGTTCATTAACAAATACCTAACACACTGTAACGGTACAAAGCGGCGGCACCAAGTAGTCCTTTTAAGAAGGTGTGATCATCGAGGAAGAGGTGAGGAGCAAACAGGCCACAGGGGACACTGGGAGAGGACCAGGATGCACCACAGCAGGGGAGCAATGCAGTGCAACAACGCAGTGCAACAACGCAGTGCAACAACACAGTGCAACAACGCAGTGCAACGAGGGACTTGGGAGTCCACCCTCATGAGACAAACACACAGCTCACAGGTGAACGCAACATCGACTGACTTCCGCACGCGACAAAAGACAAAAGTGACAAATAAAACCCAAATGATGTTCATGTTCAATTCATCGGTGTGCCCCGCACGCACGCCCCCCCCCGAGCACCATGTTGCCACAGCAACCGCAGCTTTCAACCAGAACAACAGAGATTTCTCCCTCAGCCTACGGTTTAGTTTGGAGACTTAAACAGACACAGCTGCTCCGCATACAACTATGTCAGCTGCCTCCGTTTAGTTCCCCCCCAAACAGTTTGAAGAGGGCAAGGGCCCCCCCCCCCCCCCCTAAAGTCTCGGAAAGACGAGGAGGACAGTGGGAGTGAGCACCATCGGATACTGGGAGCACCAGAGGGCACTGCGGTCTGCCAGAGGCCTGTGGGTCTTCTTCGCTCCCTGAGGATGCAATTAGTGCCTCGCCACAGGAACCTGCTCCGCGAGGTCCTCCCCTGACCCGGGAAGCCGCTGCCGCTACTAATTAATATGTGAGCCGTGTCAAGGAAACGCCGTCGTCGAATAACAGCAATAACAACAACAACACACAACAACAACAACAACAAACAACAACAACAACAGGAGGAAATCAGAGCACAACTGTCACGGCCGGGTGTCGGTGGGACCCAAAAGCAGGGAGAACAGACGTCAGATGGAACCGGTGCTTTAATGTGGGATCCAAGGCAGAGGTACAGACAGGGCAAATCCAAAACGGGGTCAGGGCAAGCAGAGGTCGGTAACAGGTAGTCGAGGGTTGAGGCAGAGGTACAAAAATGCAAGGCAAAAACGAGGTTGTTATCCAATGGAGGGTCAGAACACAGCGGATCAATAGGCAGAACAACAGTGAACTTAGCTTGATGGGAACGTGAGGCTTTCTGAAAATCGGGGCGATGATCCAGCAACGAGTCATACAACAGACATAGCTTACATACAGCTTGGCCTAAAAGGTTCTCCTGAAACCCATAGCGCCTGACTCACTCAGAGGGAATGCAGCATTCAAATGTTATGAGCAATAGCATTGGTCTAGTATACAGTATACACTATCTATCACATAGAGATACTGTACATAGAACACATTTGGTGGAGCCACCATTGCTTGGGCAGTCAAAGAGATTGTTAAAACATTGTGACTCATATTCCCTGTATCCGTTTACTTATGTACCATGTACCAAATGTACATGGTACATGTATGACGTCGGTATGACATTGAGAGTGTAGGCCAGTGTGTCCCCTGTCAGACCACACAGACCAGAGGTACAGTATGTGTCGCTCTAGGGTTCGGAATCCGAGCTGACGGCAATACATCAGCAATATCCCTCTGATAATACGGAGCTTATATCAAACACACCATCGGGTAAACAAGACCAACTACCAAACAACCACCAAAAATAGGCTACTAATGTTTGCATGGAATTGTTTGGAGTTTTTACTAAATATTTCAGTTGGGAGCAGGTGGAGGGGGGGGGGGGGGGGGAAGGGGGAGGGCCCCTTAGGGAATGGTAAACCGCACAGCTGTATTCATTTTTGAAAGTGCTCTCTTCTCTGCCTCAGATGTCGATTAATATTTAAAAATCTCTTGGCCATAACCATAACCACTGACCTATATCCAGGGGCTTTGGGCCTCGGAATGCATTAAACCAGCGTGGACTTAGACATGGCTTGGTTTGAATATATTTAAATTGTCTGAGAATTCACAGTGTGGTACGACAACTGCACTGTTTCCGACCGGAAAGCGCTGCAGAGGGTGGTGAAAACCACAAAAGACTACCCCTCCCGGCAATAAACACTACCCACCACAAACGGTGTCTGAGGAAGGCACAAAAAATAGTGGATGGCCCCTCTCACCCCAACCATGGACTGTTTGCCCTCCTCCCCTCCGGGAGGCGCTATAGGAACCTTTGTTCCAAGTCAAGCAGGCTTAGGAACAGCTTCTTCCCCTCAGCTGTCATCTCCCTGAACTCTGTACCACAAAGACAGCTCCCACAACCCCCCCCCTGCTGCCCAACTCCCTGCTGCCCCCACCCCCTGCCGCCACGCCTCTGCTGTCCCCCCCGCCATGCTGCTGCACCTCTGCTGCCCCCCCCTCTGCTGCCCCCCCCCCCTCTGCTGCTCCCCCCTCTATATGCTACTAATAGACTGCACACCTGTGGGTCGTTGTTAATCAAGGCTCAGGTTAAAACAGCCACCACACACACACACACACACATGAGGAGAGAGCTCTAGCATGTTCCATCTGCTCAATAAACCGGATGCCTCATCAACCTGTGTCCTTGTCTTCAGGAGGAGCCCGCAAGTAGCCATGCTAATGGCTGGCGGCAGCGTCGTCTGCTACACACACGTGCCAACTTTTTTATACCAGAGGTCCGTACATGATGATGAATAAAGTGTGTGCATTAAAACCCCATGTCCTGTTTTGTTTTCCATCTCTTGCAGGCTTGTGCCCAGAGGAACCTTGTCCTGTCGCCCCCTGCTGTCAGTTAACAAGCAGAACCAACGGCGTGCACCTCTGGGAGCTGCATGAGACGTAGCATACCCACCACCCTCCGTGTGTTCCTGTGGTTGTGTGTGTGTGAGTGTGTGTGAAGCCTGTGTGGGTGGGTGTGTTAGTCTCTGACCAAGGGGACACCATGTTCTGGACTGTGGTCCTTGCACTGCTGATTCTCCTGCTGGAGACCCAGCTGTGTCTGTGCTTGCTGGAGTTACGCAACGGGGGGTCCAGGTCCACCCACTTCATGACGTCACTTTTCTCTTCCTCGTCTTCGTCATCCTCCTCCTCTTCCTCTAACGACACCCAGCAGCGCCTGCCAGGCGCTATTATCATCGGTGTGCGGAAAGGCGGCACCAGAGCTCTGCTGGAGATGTTAAACTTACACCCAGATGTGGACGTGGCGAAG
The DNA here is from genome assembly GCA_027704905.1 of Muraenolepis orangiensis. Lineage (NCBI taxonomy): Eukaryota > Metazoa > Chordata > Actinopteri > Gadiformes > Muraenolepididae > Muraenolepis > Muraenolepis orangiensis. Next base: position 262,311 of record JANIIK010007723.1, read on the forward strand.
GCTGAGGTAATGGAAAGTCACTAATGTTTTACACTTACTTTTACTCACACACACGTTAAAATCTCTCAACACAATGGCTAAATTACCAGGGTAATGGCTACACAATCATGTATGTGGATATTTGACTAATTGTTCATATGCAGCCAGGCTAGGCAATCCTTTTTTTGCCTGTTTTAATGTAAAATCAGCACAACTTCAGCACTGACAATTTAACAAATGTTGTGAATCGTGAATTCTCAATCCCTTTTTTAGGTGCATTACTTCAATGTGGAGGAGCATTACCAGCAGGGGCTGGACTGGTACCGTGGCCAGATGCCCTTCACCCTGCCGGGTAAGCTCACAGTGGAGAAGACCCCGGGCTACTTTTCCTCGCCTCAGGTCCCGGCCCGGGTTTGGGCCATGAACCCGGCGGTGCGCCTGCTGCTCATCGTCCGCGACCCCGCCGAGAGGCTGGTCTCCGACTACACCCAGGTGCTGCACAACCGCCTGGAGCGCCACAAGCCCTACCAGCCCCTGGAGGAGATCCTGCTCCACCAAGGGGACATCAACCCCCAGTACAAAGCGCTGCAGAGGAGCCTGTACCACCAGCACCTGACGCGCTGGCTGGAGGTGTTCCCCAGGGAGCAGATTCACGTGGTCGACGGAGACGCCCTGATCCGAGACCCCTTCCCCGAGCTGCAGAAGGCCGAGCGGTTCCTGGGCCTGCCCGCCAGGATCAGCGCCGGCAACTTCTACTACAACACCACCAAGGGGTTCTACTGCCTGCTCTCCAGGGGACGCGACAAGTGCCTGGATGAGTCCAAAGGCAGGCCGCACGCGCCGCTCAGCCCGCAGGCCTTCAGGAAGCTCTGCCGCTATTTCAGGAGGCCCAACAGGCTGTTCTTCAGCATGGTGGGGAGGTCCTTCTCCTGGTGCTGATCAAACACAGAATGCAGCGCAGGAAAGACAATCGCCGCTAAACCGTGTCCGAGCGCTGCTAGAACGGGTGCTAGACTGAGCCACAGCACACCATGTGTCTATAAGAGGTGGCAAAGGTTACCAGACGATGGCCAGGAGACTAACGGAACAGATGACCACATTATGTCTGAAGAGAGGTTGTCAGAAATCGCCAGGTCGGTAAATCCTAATGAGGATATATTCATCATTAAAACTCACTTTCCCAAGACGAATACAATAATCGTTCGTTTTTTTTCTACAACTTGCTTGAATAGATCTCAAATTTCGGATACTTTTGTTTTGTGATGCAAATTTTTGTTGTTGCCATGAGTTTGAACAGCATTGAGGAAGCATTGAGGAAGCCCTTTGACAGAGAGAGGACTGGTTAACAGAAATGGTGGCTGACCGACCGGTTGACCTGAGGTTCAACCTCCGTGTATGAACTTGATGGTGAATACATCCATCGGTTTGTTATCATTATGATGTATAGAAATAAAGCTCCTTTTTAAAGTTATAACCTTAACTGTAGTGTAATGCATCAATCAATCTTTTTCGTGTTCACTTAATCCTCTTTTCTACTACTAGTGATTATTTTTTAGACTGAAAAATGAATCGGCCATTTAGTTAGGCGGTTTTTTTACATTCACTTTGAAAGTGTGTAAATAGACTTGTGTTGTTTTCTAAGATGTGGCTAATAAATGTTTTTCAACTACAGTGTTTTACTTTCATCCTGACTTCGACAAGTATGGACTGTAAAGATGATCCGTCAGTAATGAACAAGTGTAGAATAACAATTGTAGACTTCGGCAGTTGCAAAAAGAAAACGTCTAACTTTCTCCTCACACACACTATCTCGGAGAATACATGGGTCTTGTCTTTTGAATAGTTTGAGGTCTATATCCAACATTTCAGCATGTATGCTTCTAGTTTAAATGATTTCCCACAAGGAATACTAGTCTACTCTTTCAACCACCTTACACCATACCAAGGTCATCAAAAGAACCATATGCTGTCTTGCCCGGCACAAACACAATTAGAGGCCTGAACAGCCCCACACTAATCCTATTCAATGTGCCATAGCCAGCCGGGGCATCGAATGCCCACACAATGAGGACCTGGCTTCTCCCCCTCGCCACCCACCTACCTGCGCCAGGGAGACGGCAACGGGGAGCTTGAGATGTACACGTAAACACAGAACGTATCCTTGCCCTTTGAAGATGTGACGCAACCACTTCTTTCGTCCTGCCCCACTGCTCCTCCCGAGTACCCCGCGTCGTGGAAGAACTAATCACTGCCTAGAACTGTTCTTTACAGTCAGAGGGGGGGGGGGGGGGGGGGACAATGAGTCACTAGATACTCGCTGAGCCCTTGCATGTTTATCTTTAATGGCAGCTGTTAACAGTAAATAAATGTAAGCCTACCAATAATGTGTTTCTGAACTCTGCCATTAGTAGTTTGTGTCAGTATATAGTTTTGCTCAGATGAGTGCAAAACTGGGGTTCAAGTACTTTCTATAGTGGGGCACCTTTGATTCGTATACACTCCAAAAAGGTAATACTTTACTATCTCAAACCAGCATGTAGTTTGGTTCTTTGTATTATGATTGGCTTAAATCTTCACGTTTCCCACAATAATTTGAAGAACAATGCTGACCTTTACCCAGGGGCGGCGCCAGGGGGGAGCTAGGGGGTGCTGAAGCACCCCCCAGGATTGCCAAAGCACCCCCTAAGCACCCCCAATAAATATGTGTTTTAAAAAATATATATATATATTAATTATTATTATTTTTATTAAATAAAATTAGAAAAATTATTGATTACATCAATGCAAATGTGAAACAAACACATTTTTGACCAGAAACATAAAGCCAACACAGGTGATATGATTAGGCCAATGGCCAGCACTAGGGATGGGACGATCACGTTTTTTGCCACCGATCACCGATCACAATGAGAAATACACCCCCCCTTTATAGTGTGTCCCTCACGTTTCCTCTTCCCTTTTTGAAATACACCCCCCCTTTATAGTGTGTCCCTCACGTTTCCTCTTCCCTTTTTGAAATACACCCCCCCTTTATAGTGTGTCCCTCACGTTTCCTCTTCCCTTTTTGAAATACACCCCCCCTTTATAGTGTGTCCCTCACGTTTCCTCTTCCCTTTTTGAAATACACCCCCCCTTTATAGTGTGTCCCTCACGTTCCTCTCCTTTTGAATACACCCCCTTATAGTGGTCCTCACGTTCCTCTTCCTTTTGAAATACACCCCCCCTTTATAGTGTGTCCCTCACGTTTCCTCTTCCCTTTTTGTTTTTGTAAATGTTTCCACGTGAGAGGAGTCACTGTGAGGGATACTAAATGTTATACTGATTTGTTATATCTCTTATCAGCTTGTCAGTGATTAAAAGGAAATCGTCTAAACTGTATGCTGGCTGGGGTCTCATCCATCCATGAACAACGCAAAACACAACGCAGAGACCGCTTAATGTTGCTCTCAAAGTGCACCAATTGATGCTTTTAACTTCAATATTTAAAAAGAAATCTTCACGGGGGAGCATGGCCACGGACCGTCCACTCCCCAAAATAGCACTTTACCCCTGCTTACACCTATATGCTGTGAGCTGATTATCGAGCCTTCATTGTAACAGTCGCGGGTGTACTGTGTGTGCGTGTGGGAGTGTTGCAGTAGAAAATTCCACTGTAGTGCCGGTGCATTAATGGGAAACCCTAAATGTTTCAGCACCCTCTATGAAACGTCAAGCTACCCCACAGCACCCCCTAGAGAAAATCTCTGGCGCCGCCACTGCCTTTACCTTATGTACAAATGTTGTCAAGAACCGTGAGTAGCGTGTGTGAAATTCAAGGCCAGTGCGCCCCCATGTGGCAGAGCAGGGGAACACATTTACTACCATCACCGCTTATTGAGTCATGTACCAATCCCTCATGGGATTGTGTCCAGTGCTGAGGGGCAGCAGCCCCTAATTTACACTTAGGCAACAGTAACTGTCTAACTACTAATTACATAGTAATTAGGGTTGCGGTTAACAGACGAGTTTTGATTTGATCAGGCCTACTACTACTGTTAAATAAGGATATGAAACTCACTACCACCATCTGCTGGTGTATCGTATGCTTACAAGATAAAGCCACAAAAAATACCTTACCTGGAGGTAGAAAAAGAAAAACAACCCAATTTCATAATCTATCCTAAAAGTCATCAATTTAAGAAAGACGGGTTAGAGGTATTCCACGGAAATGACCACGACGCAGATTTGTTTTTTATATAAAAATGGTTTAACAAGTCCATTTTTTTGTATAAAACATTACAGAATCCCGGGCCAATCAAACAAATTACAATTGACAAAATGAAGAACTCCCCAGTCAGACGTTCTACAGTAACAATAAGGGTCCCCTCCCTCCCTCTTCCTTCCATTGTGGGCTTTATCCATTTTCATAGCTATGGGAGAATATTACAATAACAAATTCTAACAATCACTCTTCTTTAACTATAATATTAATTAAAAAAAAAAAAGAAAAAAGGGAAAAAAATATCTGGTCCAACCCAAGCACCAACATTTCTGCCAAAATACTGGATCTATGCAGTCTTCTGCTGGCCCTTCTTTCCAATGAGGGACTTGTGGATGTGAGGGATCACACCTGGAAAAGACCAAACATACGCATGCATTTCAGTTATAGTCCCAAATAAGACCACCAATAGTGAGGTAGCAAACCACAATGTATACAACTCCTAATGTATAACACATAAATGCACAGCAATACCAGGGCTCAGGGAACTCACCGCCTCCTGCGATTGTTGCTTTGATGAGAGAGTCCAACTCCTCGTCCCCACGGATGGCGAGCTGCAAGTGACGAGGGGTGATACGCTTCACCTTGAGATCTTTAGAGGCGTTTCCTGCCAACTCCAGCACCTGCCAATCAACAAGGAGCACGCACAATTCAGGTTTCAGATGCCTCGGCGTGTGCGGAACAGGTCGGAGCACAGAATAGTACTAGAGACCTGTGGCGCTTGCAAGATATGGGTTCTTTGCTTACTTCAGCGGTGAGGTACTCGAGGATAGCCGCGCTGTACACGGCTGCCGTGGCGCCTACACGACCATGGCTGGTTGTGCGGGTCTTCAAGTGCCTGTGGATACGCCCCACTGGAAACTGACAAGACAATCACAAGAGCGTAAATCAACTTTAGAGGCCCAATAATCCGGAGAAACAAATCCACGTATAATAAATAGAAATACCTGGAGTCCAGCCCTCTGGGAACGAGAAACGGCCTTTGCCTTGGCTTTGCCACTGTCTTTTCCGGCCTTGCCCCCAGCCTGAATGCAAACGGACAATAGAATTACACGGGGAACTTTGTGTGGCATATCCCGGCCTTTAGATTAAATGGAAGAACACATACTTACATTTTATTTATACTGCTATATTGATATTTTATACTGAAACTACGTGAATATGTAGGTTTGCGTAATTTATTTGTACTTTTTAAGAAAATATTCTGGGTCTGGCTGTAACATTACACTGTACATTGTGTACCTTATACACGGGGCAAATCAACCCCATCTGAAGCTAAAGACAGACGGTGGTGTGCCACAACGTCACTAGAACAGCAGCTGTACAGCCTGGTCAACTACTCACTTAAAAAATCAAAACACAAAAGAAAACTAATCTTCACAATGGCCAACAAGATCCAAGACTATGACCAGGAGTGAATTTGAATATAAATATTAATAATAAAGTATATAAGCAAACGTGCGGGTGTACATTTGGGGGGGGGAGAGATAGAAGTCGGCGCAACAATTTTCCCGCCAATCCCATGTTTGTGCGGTCACCGAAAAATAACAGGTTCGTAAAGTAGTTCGTAAGTTCGTCAAGTAAAACTAAATGACACGTAAAAACAACATTCAACCAAACAACAAATCATTCCACCAACATATAGACGGCGTTACACCCAGAGAGTCAGCGACTTATCAATAAAACCACGACTGGCCGTGTGTATATACACATACACACACACAACAAACGTTCAATTTACAGACGTGCCACATATATTTTTAAAACATTAGCAGAGAACGAACGTCTACAAAAAAAAGTCCCATCGCAACAGTATACCTTGTTGCGTGTACTTTGTGAAACAAAAACAATTTAAAAAAAAATACAATACTCGCTATCGTTGAGCCAGTAGGCAGCTACACAGTGGCTAACGTTAGCTCATTGCGAGAGGGGGGGGGGGGACCGCGACTAAAGAAGCTGTAGGTGTTTTTATCAATATTATATATAGTCGATGGTTGTGAACGGGAACGGCGATATTAGTTATCTTAAATCCAAGTAGTCACCCTATTAACTATTCAGGATAACACTATTGTGGCGGTGTTAGCCTACACAGTTAGCGCTTTGGCAATATTTTTTTAAAGCAGCCGTCCAAGTCACCCCAGTTCTGTTGTTCAACAGCATTTCGAAATCCGTAAAATGATTAGAAAATATATGAAACAAAGCGGAAAAAAACACCTAATGTGATCGGAATGAAAGAATAATGAAAGAGTCACCATTTTCAGCCTTATTTGATTGCAGAACAGTTTCCAGAATTAATTTCGGCTCCCGAAAGGAAGAAACAATAAACCCTTTCGCACAGCTTCGCTCGCGACCCCTCGCGGGTGTAAAATTCGACCAATCGGAATCTCTGTTGTTACTTCGAATCTTTGTTTCGGCCAATCGGCGGACGCCATACAAGTCTCCTTACCCATCCCCCACCCGTGAAGGGCTTGCCCCCTTTTTGCGCACGACCCTACGTGTGGGCGGGACTTTCAATGATACAGTGGGGAGTATGTCCTTCCTGGGGCATCCTCCCTCACAGACATGTACAAAACACGTTGTTAAGAGGTTGTAAGACTAGACGGAGACGTATGAAGACCCATTTAATGACTCGCGTTATTCAAATCACGTCGTTATAAAAGCACCGCTGGGAGCTTATATCGTATAGTACAACGTTCACAATGATAACACATTCAATGTAAACCCAAGCATGGATTGTGAATATATGCACGCGAATATTGTCGAATGGGCGGTTACGTTTCCTTGAGAGACAGACGAACCCACCAATTACAATAGTCGCTAGCCGGCTGATGTTTTGATAGACACGCGTATCGTCCAATCGCTGTCCAGTTTGCAAGCGTCCAGTTCCTCCGTAAATTCGGCGAGCAAAGGGGGGGTCAGAGATACGCAGAGAACTGGCTGCTGGTGGCGAAGATGGCGGATGGGGACAGTGGTAGCGAGCGCGGCGGCAGTAGCGGTGGCGGTGGAGGGGTAGGAGGAGGCGGCGGCGGATTTCAGCACTACCAGCGAGAGCCGGAGACCCAGGAGCTGGCGTCCAAGAGGCTGGACATTCAGAATAAACGTTTTTACTTGGACGTGAAGCAAAACGCCAAAGGCCGGTTTATTAAAATCGCCGAGGTGGGCGCCGGGGGCTCCAAAAGTCGCCTGACCCTGTCCATGTCGGTGGGCGCGGAGTTCCGCGACTACCTCGGGGATTTTATAGAGCACTACGCCCAACTCGGGCCTAGCAGCCCGGAGCAAATAGCTCAATCGTCCGGTGGGGATGACACTGGGCCTAGGCGGGCCTTGAAAAGCGAGTTCCTGGTTCGAGAGAACCGCAAATACTACCTTGATCTGAAGGAGAACCAGAGGGGGAGGTTTCTCCGGATCCGGCAAACCGTCAACCGCGGGCCCGGCTTCGGGGTCGGAGGAGGAGGCGGTATCCCCGGAGGAGGCATGCAGGCCGGACAGACCATCGCCCTGCCCGCCCAGGGGCTAATAGAGTTCCGTGACGCCCTGGCCAAGTTGATAGATGATTACGGAGGAGACGACGAGGAGCTGACCGGCGGCGGAGGGCCCGGGGGCTTCAGCGAGCTTCCGGAGGGCACTTCCATCATGGTGGACTCCAAGCGATTCTTCTTTGACGTGGGATCTAACAAGTACGGGGTTTTCTTGAGGGTGAGCGAAGTCAAGCCCAGTTACAGGAACTCCATCACCATCCCGTACAAAGCGTGGGGCAAGTTTGGGGGCGCGTTCAGCCGCTACGCCGAGGAGATGAAGGAGATCCAGGAGAGGCACAGGGATAAGATGTACGAGAGGAGAGCAGGAGAGGAGTCCGAAGGAGACGAGGCGGACGACGATTGATCCACATCTCTCTGCTTGTGTTCCAAGCTGACAACGTGATGCAGAGCCCGGAGATGGATGGGGAGTGAGACGGGCTATTATGTGCATGAAGAATTTGAAGTTAAAATGGATAAAAAAGAAAAAGTAGGCCTATATTTGACTGAGCAATTACTGTCTATATAAGAGAATCGTGTTCTAAAGTTTTAGTTGGTGTTATAGCTGACTGAGTGCAGACTGGGCCTGCGGTAGTGTGCTCCTGTGTAAGATTCCCTTTCAGGAAAAACAAATATTGTCCATTTGTTAACCTCATAAATGTAGCCCAGCGAATTCAGTTTGACAGTGCACCAGATACAGCAGTGGTTTACTATAGTCCCAGTAGGGTTAATTGATTGAGCTCTCCCCAATCTGACCTGTAATCGATATGTTAATAAGGAAACGTGTGATGTAGCCAAACCACCACTTCCCCGTTGTCTGTGTGTTGTGTCCCAATAGGCAAGCATAATAGCATATAGAAAATAACCCCCACTATAAAATGTAAAAAAAAATTAATGAAAGATCATCAGATCCATGTTCTCAGCTGTCACGACAGGGCCCTGGTTCACTAAGGTCCGGTGAGGTGATCTGAATAAAACCACACCAATCATTTAGACTCTGTGCACTGCCTGGTTCTATCAGGATAGGCACACCCCCAAGAAGTGCCCCCATGGTGCCGCAAGCCCTGCTCCAACAACTGTAACGTGTTTTGTATACGGCTGATGGCTTAGAAACCAATACATTTGACATTATGTATGTGGTTGCATCAGCATTGCCTACACTGACTGATGCCAACGCAATTCCTCTTCGAGGTGTTGTTTGTATCTGTGAATTGCTGGTTTGGCACCACTGACTTACTACTAGTCCAGAGTCGTACAACCCCCCCACCGTGTCCTACCCGGTAACACGTTCATTCATTCATACACACTCCCTCCTCCACACGCTGAGCTAGAATCTGTAGCACTAGTCTTGATGTCAGAGTAGGATTATTAAAAGTTAATGTCGCCAGGCTCATCTGTGGCTATTTGGTGGCTGTTCGGATCCATTGGTTGGGAACTCGTGACAATTGCTGATGCAAAATTCTCTGATTGATTGTATAACAAATATATATAGATACTAAAGAAATTGGTGCTTTTGAAAATCCAAATCCCAAATTAGGTGCTGTATCTAAAGTGACACTGCAAGAGATTTACTTACTAAAATACTAAGTATAGATAGAAATATTTTTCAAAAGAGATATATCGAAGTATGTCTAAGAAATAGGACATTTATTAGATAATGCTGCCTAAAGTGGATTATTTAAAACACTAAACTTTGATGCAACGGTCCATGATGATATTTCAGACCTGCTTTTTTTCTTTTTTTTTCTTTTATTCCTTAGAGAACATTTTAAAGAAAAGTACAATACTATTCAGAACTGGGTATAATATAGATTTTTAGAGAATGCTTTGTATAAATCATGTCATGCTAACAATTAGCCCTCAGTCATTGAGTTGTCCAATCATCCTGGTTAACCCATCGTAATGCTTTATGTCACTGATGGGTTTCCCTATCAGTGGCCATAAGCACACAAACGTCTACAATGAGGTTTTTGTCCTTAGTGTTTTTGAAAATGTAAAATTTTTGCATGCCTGCTCTTGTGCCGAGCCGCCCACCTTGGGTCTATTATCTTTTTTCTTTTGCATATGCTAAAAGCTGTATGATGGTATGTATTTATCCATGTTGGCCGCACATTTATTTCTGTAATGCAATGGAATTAAGGTTAAAAGTTGACCACTCGGCATAATAACAATGAATAACAAGAGATCTAGATCCTGGTGCTTATGGGAGATTCACTGGCACACTTCCTTTGTGTTTTAAGTGTGCAAACCTCGTTGAATTAAACTTTTCTTTCCCGTTCTTAAACACAGCAGAAAATATGCCATATACAACACCTGGGAGCAATAGGTTTTTTATATTGATATAAATATATATAATATACACATGAGGTGGAACTCCATCCTTTTACCTGTACTGTGTTACGTGAAATGGCAGCTGTTTCAGTCATGCGTGGTTCTGCTGTAATCTACCAAGTTCCTTTTCAACGAGAAATTAAAAAAAGGGTGTTTTTTGCTCAGGAGCTGTGTGCTGTTGTCTTTCATTCCCACTACACTAGTGGGAGAGACCACCTTCTGCTTAATGGACCGTGGCAAATCGATCAGGTTTTCTGGTGTCAGCATGTGCAGTGTTGCATTAAGGATGGTTTGTGTGATGATTGTGTCGGCAGAAACATCTTGACCTCCGGTGCTCTGTCCGTTTCTCTTTTGACTACACTTCGTAAGAGAGTGTCATCAATGGTATTAATTAACAAGTTGTCATAATACAATTGTCTCATATTATGAAAAAAGGCACCTGGTTTGATTCATAAAAGGATACAATCAGCTGTACTTAGTTAATTGTTCTGCTCAAAACTGATCACAACCACACAGAGCCACTGACCTCAGTGTCACCACACGCCAAGCTTTCAAGAGAATTCGGTGTTGGTTGGATATAGAGGTTTGAACATCCAAATATACATAACCCAGTAGTCCTAAATGGTGTAGGTCAACCGGTCATATGGGTGTGTTCACTAGGGATGGGATTTGGCAGGGACCTAACAATAGCATGCCCTTGAGCAAGGCACCAGACCCCTACCCTGCTCCCCGGGGCGCTGTATATGAAATAGCTGCCCACTGCTGCTAATACTAGGATGGGTTAAATGCAGAGAAACAAATTACACAAAATCCTCCAGATTTAGATTTAGATTAAATTCTCCAGATTTAGAAGTCAATATGGTTGACTTGCAGGCCCAGCGCCAATACATTGATAGACCTGTTCATGAAAATGTGTTAATTTGTATGGTTATTTTTATTCAGACGGGAACTGGCCAATAACATGGAGGTTGTCCCCTCCTTCATTTATTGTACATTTAACGGAACAAAACTGAAACGTAGGAGGAACTCACTTACAAATAAACAAATTTAATAAACACTTATAATAAACTAAATAAACACATACATTTGCAAGAAAAAGTATGCGAACCCTTTGGAATTACCTGGATTTCTGCATAAATTGGTCATAAAATGTCACAACAATAGACAAACACAGTCTGCTTAAACTAATACCACACAAATAATTATAGGTTTTCATGTTTTTATTGAACACACCTTGTAAACATTCACAGTGCAGGGTGGAAACCCTATGCTAATGACTTCTCCAAGAGCTAATTGGAGTCAGGAGTCAGCCAATCAATCAATGAGACGAGATTGGAGGTGTTGGTTAAAGCTGCCCTGCCCTATAAAAAACACACCAGTTTTGAGTTTGCTATTCTCAAGAAGCATTGCCTGATGTGAACCCTGCATCGCACAAAAGAGCTCTCAGAAGACCTAAGATTAAGAATTGTTGACATGCATAAAGCTGGAAAGGGTTACAAAAGTATCTCTAAAAGCCTTGATGTTCATCAGTCCACAGAAAGACAAATAGTCTATAAATGGAGAAAGGTCAGCACTGTTGCTAGGAGTGGCCGTCCTGTAAAGATGACTGCAAGAGCACAGCGCAGAATGCTCAATGAGGTGAAGAAGAATCCTAGAGTGTCAGCTAAAGACTTACAAAAACCTCTGGCACATGCTAACATCTCTGTTGACAAATCTACAATACGTAAAACACTGAACAAGAATGGAGTTCATGGGAGGACACCACGGAGGAAGCCACTGCTGTCTAAAAAAAACATTGCTGCACGTTTGAAGTTTGCAAAAGAGCACCTGGATGTTCCACAGCACTACTGGCAAAATATTCTGTGGACAGATGAAACCAAAGTTGAGTTGTTTGGAAGAAACACAAAACACTATGTGTGGAGAAAAAAAGGCACAGCACACCAACATGAAAACCTCATCCCAACTGTGAAGTATGGTGGAAGGGGCATCATGGTTTGGGGCTGCTTTGCTGCCTCAGGGCCTGGACAGATTGCTATCATCGACGGAAAAATGAATTCCCAAGTTTCCCAAGACATTTGCAGGAGAACTTAAGGCCATCTGTCCACCAATTGACACTCAACAGAAGATGGGTGATGCAACAGGACAATGACCCAAAGCACAGAAGTAAATCAACAGCATGGCTTCAACAGAAGAAAATACGCCTTCTGGAGTGGCCCAGTCAGAGTCAATCCGATTGAGATGCTATAGCATGACCTCAAGAGAGCGATTCGCACCAGACATCCCAAAATTCCTCCTGACCGTTGTGCAGGTCTGATCTGTAACTACAGGAAACGTTTGGTTGAGGTTATTGCTGCCACAGGAGGGTCAACCAGTTATTAAATCCAAGGGTTCACATACTTTTTCCATCCAGCACTGTGAATGTTTACACGGTGTGTTCAATAAAAACATGAAAACATATAAGTGTTTGTGTGGTATTAGTTTAAGCGGACTGTGTTTGTCTATTGTTGTGACTTAGATGAAGGTAAATTTCCATTTACAAAAATCATGTATACCAGCACTTGAAACTAGACCATGCAGACCCATCCAAAAACGAAACGATTTTCCCTTATCCCATTTACAAGATGGCCCAACTCTTCCATGGATGGCTGAACTCTCCTCCTACTCTCCTCCCCTGAGGGGAGCCACTTGACATCTTTTTTTAAACCGATTATTACTTGAATCAACTTAAATATCAAAACCCTCACTGCATTATAACATAGGAGCTAAACTTTAAATTAGTACAAAGGTTGCAACCCACAACAGCCAAATATAAGTGGCTCAACTCTCCCCTACAGTAAAAACAAACGCATTACAAATTAACAAGAAAAATTATAATTGTTGAATATTTACAAATTGTACATGTATATTACAAAGTGTATAATTAAAAAATTGCTTCTAGGATGTTCGTTTCAAGAGGAATCTTATTGTCTCTCAGGTCCTTTATTGCCTGAACAATGCAGTAATACAAATATCATCTAGATCAGGGGTGCCCAATACGTCGACCTTTGCGATCGCTATCGACCGGTCGATCGCAAAGGTAGTGTGGGTAGATCGCATGGCATTGAAAACAACATTTAAAGTCATCCATCCATATGGCATTTGCCACTTGATTGATGTACAGGTAAGCCAGTCTGAGATATTTTCTAACACGCAGTTCACCACGCATGCACGGTCAGCAACCGTGCCAGCTGCAAATCAATGGCGTCACCGATGTCAAAGGTGATATCAAAAGCGAAGCGAAACCGAATTATCGTTCAGGGTAAGTCACGCCATCATTAAGCACAAGAAGTCCTTCCAAGATGGAGCGATGATAAAAGAGGCATTCCTTGAAGCAGCGGACTCGTTTCGGGACTTTAAAAACAAACCGGAAATATTATCTTCAATCAAAGCTCTCTAGCTATCAAGAAGTACAGTTACACGGCGCTGTGAAGTCATGGCCGAGGATTTGACACAGCAGCTTCAGATGGACATCGCGGACTGCGATCGTTTCTCACTGCAATTAGATGAGTCTACAGACGTAAGTGATACAGCTCAGTTGTGCATTTCTATTCGGATGGTGTTTACAGATATGACTGCAAAAGAGGAGATGTTAACAATACTGCCCATGAAAGAACACACGCGGGGAGAGGACATTGTTCAGTCTTTCAAAAACGTCATGGAGAAGACCCAGCTCTCTGTGCCAATTGGTGTCAATCACCACGGACGGTGCGCCCGCAATGGTTGGCCGCTCGAATGGATTTATTGCTAAGTGCAGGGAGGACGATGCTTTCCCCGACTTCCTCAATTATCACTGCGTAATACACCAACAAGCATTATGCGCAAAAATGCTTAACATGAAAGAGATAATATGTGGGATGTGGCAATGAAGATCGCCTGTTCTATTCGAGCCAGATCTCATCAAAGATGACTGTTCCGCATCTGGAGAAGGCTGACTGCGACCATTCTGAGTTGTTGCTACACACTGATGTGAGATGGCTTAATAGGGGAGGAAATTCCTGCAAAGTTCTCGAGAGCTCTGTCTGGAGATAAGTGTTTCTCCTTGTCACTAAACATGCAGAATACAACCAACTAAATGACGATCAGTGGCTGCTAGACTTGGCATTTTTTGCCGATCTGACCAACATGTTTGTCACGAATGGGATAGTTCGGTGGGACCCAGAATGCAGACCAAGACACAGTGGAGCTATACGTAAAGCTTTATTCAAAGCAAACACAACACACAAGGGTGAACGGGGACAGGCAAGGGGTCTGGAAACCGGGAAGTCGGATCAGCGTAGTACCGACAGGGAGTAGACAGGTGTGTGGTCCGGGACGGGCGAGGAGTCTGGATACCGGGAGGTCGAGCCGCGGAGTACCGGCAGGTAGTAGACCGGCGAGCAGTCCGGGACGGGAGAGGAGTCTGGACACCGAGAGGTCGAGGTAGCGACAGGTACCAGACAGGCGGATGGTCAAGGACGAGCGAGAAGTCTAGATACTGGGAGGTCGGAGTAGCGACAGGTACTGGACAGGTAATTATAATTACCGGTGAGCTCGTATAGACCGGAGAGTAACGCGAGACAGGTGGGTGACGCGGGATAGGCAATGAATCTGGATTTCCGGGACATCGGCGTGGCGATTCCGTCCAGAATGTACCGTACAAAGAAGCACGCATACAGTACGACCTAACAAAGGGATAACAGGACGCCAGGGTATATATAACCCCAGGTGAGGTGATTAGCAATCAGCCACGGCAATTGCTGACAGGTGTGTGTGTGTGCTGCCAGCGCACGTGGCTTGGCCAACCACAGTAACTGTGACAATGTTGAAGGACCTTAATTTAGAGCTGCAAGGAAAAGACCAAACCGTGGTCAATATGATTAGCTCAGTTAATGCTTTCAAACGAAATTTGCAACATTTGTCCTCAAAGCTGCAGCGCCATGATTTGGGGAACTTCAAAACATTGCGTCAGAGCTGGAGACGCAAAGGAAGGCTTGTGTGCAACTTGACATAACACAGTTACACAGAGCAGATTGGGACAATGGGCTATATGCACTAAGCTGTGTAAAGGACTTCCGGCTTCAAATTAAACGAGTAAACCTCTTCCGGTATATTTGTTTACTTCCAACTAGCAAAGCTACAGCTCCTGAGGTACTATTTCGCCATGAATTCCCATAAGAAAATGCGTTTCAAAAACAGGAGAAGAAATACTCCGAACATTGTTGTGTTCCGCTTTGTTCGGCATCATCGAAATGTAACGGTATTTAGTTTCCATGACTTTCCAACCCATCCCGACCGGAGAAGAACCTGACGCGGACATCCGATCTATACCAGGTAACGTTAGACTGAAGTGCTATTCAGCTAACTGTTTGACATAAATACTCTATACACTCTGTATAGAGCAATCGTGACACACATATATATATATATATATATATATATATATATAGTAAAAGGACGGAATTAAGCACAGCTGGAAAATGCACGCTAATATTAGGCCACAGCCACCAAATCAGTGCTTCAACCAGGCCACTGCCGATCAATCTAACCCACAGGCACTCACTGGGATCAACTTTCAGGCACCGCTTGTGATGTTCACTATTCACACATATACCAGGGGCGTAGCACTATAGCTACTACCAGTGGCGTAGCACTATAGCTACTACCAGTGGCGTAGCACTATAGCTACCAACAGTGGCGTAGCGAACAATTCCGTGGCCCCCCGCAAGCAAAATCCCGTGGCCCCCCCGCGAGCTGGTTGGATTTAAAACAATTAATAGTTAATTTTGTTTTTTCTATCGCGGCCCCCCGCAGTGCGTGCCTTGCGGCCCCTCCCCTACGCCACTGGCTACTACATTGTAGAAAATTTCGGTCCGGAATAAATGGACCTTAAGGGACAGTCCAGCAGATGGCGCTAATGCTACACTTAAGATTCAACAGTCAACATTCTTTATTTTTGCCATGTGCACAATCCGATGCTCACTCCCCATTCACTGCCAGTCCCGTGGTATGATTTCTTCACAACAATAACAGTGAATACAGTAAACACAATAAATAAATACAAAATGTACAATATAAAAAACAAAAAAGTCACTGTCACGACAGCAGCAATAATAACAACATTAAAGAACAATAAATAAGTGTCTAAGTAGGGATGGTCGATAATATGGTCCAAATGGCGGCTGGTGCAAAAAGCATTTTTAAAGTGACCAAAGTAGCGTCTTCATGAATGCAGAACACTGCAGTAATTAGATTAGATTAGATTACATTCGAATGTATTGTCATTGCTCAGCACAAGTACAGTACAGCAAAAATAATTTAGCATCTAACCAGAGTGCAAATGTTGCAGTAAAGTGCCTGGTAATATAATATAATTGACAGTTTAAATTTACAGGTTACGTGAAGTCCAAGGGGGGGGGGGGGGGAATTCCTTTATTTGTTACCCTTAAATATTAAAAACAGACAGACTTAACAGACTGTAACAGACTTACATAATAAAAAGATCTATGCACACGATATTATTAACAATAATAATATTAATAATAATATTAATAATAATAACAATTATTATTTGCTCAAATTAAAATTATTATTAAAAAATTAAAATAAAAACCTCATGGGTCACATCAAGAGGATTGTGAAATCATCTCGCGACACCGCCCCCCCCCCCCCCCCCCTCGGGGTCCCGCGACCCCCACTTTGGGAACCCCTGCTGTAGACCACCACCACCACCCCCCCCCCCCCCCCCATTTGAAAATTCAGTTGTTCTAGTCAGTCGGACGTCACGGAGGAGTCACTTTATGCCTTATCTCATTTAGGCAGATAAGATTGTCGCAGCCAATTTCTAAGTTGACCCTAGTTGTAAAGCAGTGTCCATGTAGTGAAGTAACAGACCACCACAGACCACCACACACAGGCTATCGGTTAAAGGGACGGTCTAACACGCTTCACGCTTAACTTAAAGTTCCAAAACAGCGATCAATAATCACCAAGTCTTGTCACCATGTCTTGTCATTAGCACTTTCACCTGTCACAATATCAACACCTAAATACGGAAGTTATGTGACATTAAGTGTTTTCCTCTCATAAAGCTGCGTTTAGACTTTTCCTTACTGGCTTAATAGAGAGGAAAACACTCAATGTCACATAACGTCCATAATGGGAGGATTTAAGTTGAGATATTTTGACAGGTGAAAGTGCTAATGACAAGACATGCCAGAGAGCGGTTTTGTAACTCTTAGTTACGTTAAGTCTTTTCACGTTAAGCGATGCAAAGAAAGATCAAGTCAAAACTCCCAATTCAAATGCACAACAATGCTTAACAAACCCAAGACAGCCATTAACTAATCAGTCAACAAGTGTGTGGAAACAAAATGCAACAACCAGGGGTGCGTTTCCCGAAGCCTTCTTAACGCTACGTCATTCGTAAGTTCCACCTTAAGTTCCACCTTAACTTCTCGCCGTGTTTCCCGAAACGTTCTTAGCTAAGTATACCTTCCGTAAGTAACACTTTCGTAGGGCAGGTCTGGAGCTCTCTTAACTCCACCTTAGCGATGTTGTCAGCTCTCTCCGCTAGTGGCCACCACTGTTCCGACCCGCAAGCCTCTGAAATCAGCTGTTGGCCTAGTTTAATTTCAATCTGTGAATCAATATGTAGTTCATAACGGTAATAATATACAACAAAAATACCACATTAATGGGAATGTTTTCATGCCGAAATTGTACATTACGGTGGATACATTTTGCACTTTATTGAACATGAAATCGCCTCTTAAACTCCTAAAACTCGAAAACAGTGCTCGAAAACAATCTTCACGATTCAGCGCCACCTCATCCAGCATGACCTCCATCTCCACATTGGTGACGCTGGCGGACCGCTTTTTGCGATGTTTTTGCCCTGACATCAGTGGCGTAGCGGAGGCCCCCGCAGACCCCGCGGTGCGGGGGAGCCCCGGAGTTTAGGACCCT
Organism: Muraenolepis orangiensis; assembly: GCA_027704905.1. Taxonomy (NCBI): domain Eukaryota; kingdom Metazoa; phylum Chordata; class Actinopteri; order Gadiformes; family Muraenolepididae; genus Muraenolepis; species Muraenolepis orangiensis. The sequence goes on from JANIIK010007723.1 coordinate 280,377, forward strand.
ACCGTCGGACGGGCGGGGGAGCACCGAAATATTGCGCAACACCACTGCCTGACATATCTAATGTTACATATCTAATGTTCATTTCTTGTTGGTGCGCTTTTATTGAAATTGTCAGCCAATCAGAGAGAATTGTGAACTACACCAGTTATGTGATGGGGCTGCTGGTTAATCAACCCTAATTGCAAAGTTATTTAAGGCACCATGACAATGATATAAAAAATATTTAAATCAACCTTTTCTTGCCAAATAAGGTGTACTGGTAGGTGGCGTAATTTGCTGAGGTGGTGTAGCGGGAAGAGGCTTGATATCACAATCTGAGGTGGTGTAGCGGGAAGAGGCTTGATATCACAATCTGAGGTGGCGGGCTCGTGCCACCTGTAGGCAATCATTAGATTTACGGTTTGATAATTGAGTTTGTAAGTTTTAAATTCTATGAATATGTTCTCAGTCATGATAAATGCAATGTTCTTTAGTATTCCTGCAGTGTTTTATTGATAAAACTCTCATAACGCGGTGAAACAGTCGCTACCTGGAGTGAAAAGTCGATTCTCGAGTCATCGATTTCAGCGCAACGTCGGACGTAAGAAGGTATACCTTAAGCAGCCGCCTGAGGGATAGTTCGTGGAACACACGTAGAACAGTAAACAACTTTAGTAAGGTATACCTTTCAAGTCTTCGTAACACGCTAAGAGACAACGTTATCGGGAAACCCACCCCAGCTCAACGAGACGCAACACTGAGACAAAACCAGCAAAGACAAATGAGTCTCACTCACCAATGATGTTCACTTGAAGACCAAATCCATTCTCCTGTCCTTCTGGATCAATTGTTCGAACACCATCAGGTCAGAAAGCTGATCGCTTTTCAGATCCTAAATAAGTTGCCTTTCCAATTCCCTGCCCTCTTCTCGGTCCCAAATAGCAACACTCCCAGCAGTAGAGCCTCTTGTGGCTAGTAGAGCCCGTTAGCCACGGGTATCTTTTAGTTTAGTTTACTCAGTTTATTTGATCAGGGACAGTGCATATCAATCAACAGTTTATACATTTATAAATGAATACAAATTAAAACTGTAAATATGCCAACATTAGCAGGGTTGCTAGTTTTCAGTTGTAGTCCCTGGGCTAGATGTTTAAGCCAGAAAAGAAACAGAAAAATAGAAGGATATTAAAGCTAATATAAAAACAGTTAAAAACATATTCTGTACATTCACTCTCTAGGAATCTATAAAAAAAAATTAAATTAAATAAAAAATAAACAGTGTACAGGGACAAATCAAAGCTATACATGTATAAACACCGTATAGGCAGGCACACATATGGCAGGCACACATATACATAATCATAAATCACATAACCACATAATCACAATAAGGACAGTCAGGCTAGTAGGCAAGCATACGGGGGCTGGGCAGCTGGACTGCGACGTGACTTGCTAATGGTCATGGTCACAGAGCTGATTTAGTAACAGCCATGATTTGAGTGTGTGTGTGAAGGACCTGAGTGTGTTAGTACTGCGGATGTGTGATGGGATGGTGTTCCAGAACTCTGCAGCTCTGATCGAGAAGGCTGATTTGCTAAATGCGCTTTTTCTCCCTGGGATGATGACATTTCCCTCTAGCACTGTTCTGGTGAACCGGCTGCTTTCTGTTAAGAACTGTGAGAGAGGTGGTGGGGCTAGACCGTGTTGGATTCTATATATCAGGCTGGCATCTTTTAGTTTCAGCATGTTTTTCCAGCTTAGCAGGGCATGTTTTTGGAGGATGGTCCAGTGGTGGTGGCCAAAGGGTTTCTTGTCCAACACCTTCAGGGCCTGTTTATGAACTCAATGAATTGGTGTCAATGTGGTTTTGCCGGTCTGAGACCAGCTGGTTATGCAGTATGTCAGATGGGACATAATTACTGAATTGAAGTAGAGTTTGGCAGTTTCCATGTTGAGGCAGTCTCGGATGTATTTAAAGTTGGCTATATTAAATTTTACGGCCTGTGTGACTTTGTTTTACCTGTTTTTTGAAGGTGAGGTTTGAGTCCAAGGTTATTCCGAGGTATTTAAAATCTTTGACTACTTCAAGCCTCTCCTTTGCTGCAAACACGTCTGGGTCAGGTGTTACAGATGATATTTTTTCGAAGAACATGCAGACTGTTTTGTTTGCGTTGAGGTGGAGACTTTTTTTTTTCTGAGAGCCATTTTACTGTGCGTGCCATTATTGCATTCAGTTTGTGTGCTGCCTGGGTTTTGTTGTTTGCGTGCACGTAAACCACTGTGTCGTCTGCATACATCTGTATCTGGGCTGTTGTGCCAGCACAGACGGAGGGCAAGTCGTTTATGAACAGACTGAACAACAAAGGTCCCAGGATGTCGGAACCCCAACATCATATTTCAAGGGGGGTGATGTGATGTTGTTAATCCTGACATGTTGTGTCCTACCCTCGAGATATGATATCATCCCTTTTATTGCCGTGGGTGAAAAGTTGAACCTGGAAAGCTTGGTGGTAAGTAGGTCATGGCTGATGGTGTCAAAGGCCTTTCTCAGGTCAAGGAACACCGCTCCGACCACGCCACACTCCAGAAAGAAGCAGTTTGCTGTTTCGGTTGAGTGCTTCGCTCGAAACCCGAACTGCATGGGGTGGAGTGAGAAAGGAGTGTTATTAAGGTGAGTGATGAGTTGTTCTGCTATGCACTTCTCTGTTATCTTTGATACTACTGGAAGAATGCTAACCTCTGTAGCATCCCCTGCCTTCAAAATCGGAGTGATAATGGCTGATTTCCAGGCCTGTTGGAACATGGCATCTCGAATGGAGGTGTTGACAATTTTGGTGATGGGGCTCTTTAGCTAAGGAGCTTTTGACTGCTGCTAGAATTCGGAGCACCTGGGGCTGTGTTTCATGGCCTGGTGTTGTATGTAGAACATCAGTGGGCGAGGAGGCGTTGGCTAGTGTTTTTACTGACTCAATCCCTCGGGATTAATAAAGTAATCTGAATCAGAATCTGAATCTGAACAAAGTAGGTGTTAAAAGCTGTCGCTACTTGTTCGGGGTCTTGTGTTACACAACCGTTTATTTTAAGTTCTAATATTTTTCCTGTGTTTTTTCTGTCTTTCCCTGTCCCCTTCTGTCTTTCCCTGAGACTGACTCACCGAACCCCTGGGGTTCGATCGAACCCAGGTTAAGAACCACTGCTCTAGAGTGTTCATTCACTAGTTGAACCACATCGTCTTGACCGACTTTTGGAAGGTTATGCAGCGATGTTGTCCAGCGATAACTGTCCGCCATGGTGAATGCCAAGGTGAATGCATTAACCGGAACTTGGGATACACTGCTTCAGCGATTTTTAACGGGTACTTCCGGCATTCAAATCTAACGTGATATAGGCCTATTGAGCTGTGGGGAAATCTGAAAGAATACGCCCATTGGCTACAAATCACTATATGATTGGTTGATCAAATTGTCAATCCAAACGTACACTCATTCAGTCTAAGGGCCAAAGCAATAGGGAATACTTTGGTTGAAGGATATACTTCCCAGCAACCCCGAAAAATATCTGATTGGTCTGTTTTTGTCACGGTTAGGGTGGTTGGCAGGGGGCGTGGCCAAGCCACGTGCGCTGGCGGCGCACACACGCTCCTGTCAACAATGATCACGGTTGTTGGCAGGGGGCGTGGCCAAGCCACGTGCGCTGGCGGCGCACACACACACTGTACACGATCACATATTGTAATTGCTAATCACCTCACCTGGGGTATATATACTATGACTATCCGTTACCCCAGCGTGAGGTCGTTACTTTATACTGCACGTTGTTCTCCCGTCTGTTCTGATACCCGTCGCCTGCCTACTACCCAAGCGGTACTTCGCACCCGACATCCCGGTACGCAGACTCCTCCCACGTCCCGGTACGCTACCAGTCCCCAGGTGACACTCTTCCCTGGTCCTGATCGCCTGGCTGCTGACTATCGGAGAGATAGTACGCACCTCGGCCGCCTGCCGTTCTGATACCCGTCGCCTGCCTACTACCCGGCCGGACGTCGCTCCGCACTCGCCTGAGGACGTCGCTCCGCACCCGCCTGAGGACGTCGCTCCGCACCCGCCTGAGGACGTCGCTCCGCACCCGCATGAGGACGTCGCTCCGCACTCGCATGAGGACGTCGCTCCGTACCCGCCCGACGACGTCACGCAGCCCCCGTCTGTCGACTACAGAGGGGGTCTAGAGCAGACTCCAGAGGCGGTCCCGGAGGAGACCCCTAGAGGACTCCTACCGACCTGGGCAGAAGGGGTGGCTCTCGTCCTGATCGCCCGGCTGCTGACTATCGGAGAGATAGTACGTGTCACTCGTGCACCACGGAGAATGTCCTAACCCATGCAACCACACAGTGCAAGCGGGTAGCTACATAGGATACACTCTCCAGTGGGCTAGCTACCATACCGATCTCCAATATCACTCCAACAAGCAAGCACGGAGGCGGTGAATAAAAGTATAAAAATCTTTATTAAACACATAGGGGGTTCCCAATATAATTCATAAAATACAGTACTACTAAACTTATAAAACTACACTGTGCGTGGGGCTGCCTCTGGGACTACAGGCTAGGCTATAAGGGGCCCTGCTCCTGGTGGTCTCCCCACCCTGCTAGTCCCCCCCGCTATCCGGTTCTCCCTCGTCAGGCGGTACACTGCACACGTAGGGGTGACACTACAAACTGGCACACTACACACGTAGGGGTGACACTACAAACTGGCACACTACACACGTAGGGGTGACACTACAAACTGGCACACTACACACGTAGGGGTGACACTACAAACTGGCACACTACACACGTAGGGGTGACACTACAAACTGGCACACTACACACGTAGGGGTGACACTACAAACTGGCACACTACACACGTAGGAGTGACACTACAAACTGGCACACTACACACGTAGGGGTGACACTACAAACTGGCACACTACACACGTAGGAGTGACACTGCAAACTGGCACACTACACACGTAGGGGTGACACTACAAACTGGCACACTACACACGTAGGGGTGACACTGCAAACTGGCACACTACACACGTAGGGGTGACACTGCAACCAAGGGAAAAATAAGGTGTTCCCCGTGCGAGGCGTCGGCGATCCGTGGTCCGCTCGACGTGTTGTCGTAACTCGTTCTGCCCTGTACAACCATTTCCAAGCTCCTTTTAGTCCCGGCTCCGGACGTGTTGATTGCCACCTGGCTTGGAGCTCATCAGCTGATCAGGGGCACCTGGCGTTGCGTACGCTGCCCCACCCTCAGAGCTGCCACTCAGCGCAGCCGCCGTCGTCAGCCCCAGGTCGCCAGCCTGCCGTTCTGATACCCGTCGCCTGCCTACTACCCGGCCCGTACTCCGCGGATCGTCCTCCCCGTGTACCCTTGTGTTGTTGTGTGTGCTTTTGTGAGAATAAAGCCGTTCGTATCGCTCCACTGTGTCGTTGTCTGCGTTCGGGGTCCAACCCACTCCTCCTCATCGTGACAGTTTTTCCAACACAAAACCACTCAAATGCGTAGTGCATAGACCGAGAAAGACAAACAAATCAACGTAACACTGTACTATAACAGATAACAACACAGATACGATTCTCATTTATTCATTTTATTTAAATTGTATTAAATTTGATTAAATTGTATTACATTTTATTAATACAATTAATTTTTTTTTTTGTTTCATCTGAGGGTTCCAGGGGGGTTTCTTCTCTGAATACCTTGAAGGCCCTGACGCTGCACCACTGGTGAGTAATAATAATAATAATAATACATTTTATTTGTTCGGCGCCTTTCAAGACACCCAAGGACACCTTACAGAGCATGTATGCTACAGTAAAATTAAAATTATAAAAATATAAAAAAGTAAAAACAGTGGACTTCACAAAGTGTCCGCAGGGTTTAAAACAAGACAAACAACGGAAACAAGGAAGTAAAATGAAGAAAGGAAGAAAGATGGTACCGTTCATAAGGGATAAGCCAGTTTAAACAGATGGGTTTTTAGTTGGGTTTTGTAGGTTGTTATAGAATCAGACTGTCGGATGTGTAATGGCAGGGAGTTCCAGAGTCTGGGAGCCGAGCAACTGAAAGCTCGAGCACCCATGGTGCTGAGGCGTGAGCGGGGGACGGTGAGAAGTCCAACGGAGGAAGAGCGGAGGGTGCGGGAGGGGGCGTACTCCTGAAGGAGGTCAGTGATGTAGATGGGGGTTAGATTGTGGAGAGCTTTGTAGGTGAGTAAGAGGTTTTTGTAGTCAATCCGGTAGCGCACAGGAAGCCAGTGTAGTTGAATGAGAACGGGGGTGGGCGGCAGTCTAGCTCAGGAGGTAGAGCGGTCGCCTCACAACCGGAAGGTTGCTGGTTCGATCCCCGGCTCCTCCTAGCAAAAACTGTCGAGGTGTCCTTGAGGAAGACCCTAACCCTAACTGCTCCCCGGGCGCTGTATGAATAGCTGCCCACTGCTCCTAATACTAGGATGGGTTAAATGCAGAGAACACGTTTCACTGTATGTCTTCATGTATGTGACCAATAAAGAGGATTCAATCCTCACCATTTGTTTGATTTGTTGGGTGATGTGGTCAGATGAGTTAGTGCGGGTGATGATCCGGGCAGCAGAGTTCTGAATTATTTGCAGTCTGTTGAGGAGTTTGATGGGAAGGCCAGTCAGAAGTGCATTGCAGTAATCAATCCGGGGCGTGACAAATGAGTGGACCAGGATTTCAGTGCTGGATTGGGACAGAGATGTCGAGTAGTCACCGACAGAGTGGGTGGGGAATTTTCTGGGACTTCGACCGCTGAAAGGGACTATACTTGACTGGCAACAGAGCGGGAACACGCTTCCTCCTCCATGAGACTCGCTCACACGCGAACACACACGTGTCAGCACACGATTTTCTCGAAACACGAATGTTCTGGAAAACGCGATTGTTTTGTTTTATGTTTTGTATGGACGTGTTGTATAAGAACGCCTTCCAAACTGCCAAAAATAGCTAAGGTGTGGAAGGTGTGGAAGGTGCTGAAGCAGCAGGAGCCAGAGGAGGCTGGTCCTCCTCCCCCTGCTGCTGTCAGAAGCCTCAGCTCCAGTAAGGGCTCCATTGATAGACGTGCCTGATAGAGTAACTGTACTGTCTCTTAACCAGCACACATCGGTCAGCACACACATGGAACACATTGAAACCCCATTTGATCCACTTTTGGTGGCCCATAGAGAGCGCCTCGAAATAGACGCCATACGTGGTGTAGTGTCTTTCCTGGGGTCCCTGACTCGGCAGTGACATGGGGATGGGACATGGTGTGTGTTGACCTGCCTTCCTGATGGCACGGCCCATGTTATTGTCCATGTTTAATAAACAGTAGTAGCAAAGTTCGTAGCAAATGTTGTAGCCTACAACCTGTTCATGACATCATATTTGAATTAATATATTTGAATAACATTTTTAATTAGAACATAACAGATTAAAAATGAATTAATTGCAATGACATTTTGGATTATATTTCAGTAATATGTCCCACTGTTGAGCTGTAACAAGTTCTCCAATCGTATTTGTTTGACCTAATCAGGGTAGAAAAGGACCAGAAAATGTGAAACGTGAAAGAAAACAGTTAGCACTGTTTATTTATCTCAAATACTTTTGCCATTTTGTAATAATTGGTAATCATTTGTGTTCTTTGAAGTTTAGCCTAGCTTCAAAAGCTATCTCAACTATTGGCAAACTATTGCAATATAATGCTGTATTATTGGCCTTCACTGTGAAGAATCTGTGCGCAGTGGGTGTGCGCAGTGGGTAAATCTACCCTGACTAGGTCAAACTAAAACAATTGGAGAACTTGTGTTGTGAGTTTACTGATCAACAGTGGGACAATGGGTTTCCTTGTTTTTGATGCATGTTTTGCGTTGCCCTTGACCCACAGACAGACACCTAGAACACTAATACTTGTTTTACATTGGGTATGAATGTATTAGCATTAATAGTTATTAATTGTTATTATTAATCGTTTTGTGCTTTCCTCCTGTGCTTAGTTTTGAGTAAGAAAGATAAACAAAGACACAAACACCAAGATACAAACGTGATAAACAAGTTGCATTTTACGTATTGTCACATTTGTATGTCCTTCAGTTGTAATAAACCCCGAAGGGATGATCCATTCACACAGAAAGACAAAAGACACATCATTCATGATGCTGCTGCACTACTGGCACTTTAAATTGTTTTAAATATTTGTGTAAAATATTGTGTGTTTTGGAGATGTATACTGCGGGAGGGAATGAGCATATAATAAGCATTCCAATGAACCTGTTGCAATTGGCTAATACAAATATCTTGTATCTTGTAGCACCACCATGCACCATGTGACTTCCACTTCCTGGCAGTGTTTCCTCTTGGTGTGTGTGTTTACATTACAACACTGGCCATTGGACTCACCACTCCAAACCCAGAGGATCCACACAGAAAGATAAGGTTGATACTGTGTGTGTGTGTGTGTGTGTGTGTGTGTGTGTGTGTGTGTGTGTGTGTGTGTGTGTGTGTGTGTGTGTGTGTGTGTGTGTGTGTGTGTGTGTGTGTGTGTGTGTGTGTGTGTCAAGATCAAGGTGATCTAATTACCAATGCTTACCCTCTATTCCCTCACGCAGTATGAATGTCAACAACAATACTATACTACTATGCTATACAATACTATACTATAAACAACACTATATACAACCTATTATATACTGTGTGTGTGTGTGTGTACACATACAATGTATGCAATGGCAGTTCAAAATTACAGCAGGGATTAATCGCATGCCCAGGAAATCCTATAGAAATGAATGAGTGAGGGAGCTGACCTATTTTTAGCCAGTATTGCCATGTGAAAGGGATGCTCTCGGAGAGTTATCTCACTGGACACACTGGGAAACTGGACATCTTGGACGTGTCATCATAATCCCATGCAAGAGCGGAGAATATTGTCAGTTTGTTCCTGCAGAACTGCTGCACAGAATACCTACACACTGTATTCATGATGCTGCTGCACAACTGGCACTTTAAATGCTTTTAAAATTTTTTTGCACAATTCAACAGATGTTCATACCATCCATCAGTCACTTAACTGTCCTTTTTTTGTTCATTTTAATTGTTTTGGAGATTTAAACTGCGGGAGTAATGGGGAGTAAGCATTCCTGTGTTGTTACACATGGGCAATACAAATGTCTTGTATCTTGTACAAGATACATAAATATATATACATCTATATAATACAACTATTGATGCTGCATGCTCTACTGTTTGCACAAAGACATTGCACTTGCAAAAAAAAGGAAGGAAATAATGAATGTTTTTATTTCACGTTACACAACACTTGTTCTCTCTGTATCATGTATGTATCAGATGTCGCTGGTATTGTAATACACTTCAATAATACACTTTATTTATACAAGTTTATACAACAAGTGCTTTACAGACATGAAAACAGAAAATGCTCAGGGGTGGGTTTCCCGAAGCCTTCTTAGCTAAGTATACCTTCCGTAAGTGACACTTTCGTAGGGCAGGTCTGGACCTCTCTTAACTCTACTTTAGCGATGTTGTCAGCTCACTCCGCTAGTGGCCACCACTGTTCCGACCCGCAAGCCTCTGAAATCAGCTGTTGGCCTAGTTTAATTTCAATCTGTGAATCAATATGTAGTTCATAACGGTAATAATATACAACAAAAATACCACATTTATGGGAATGTTTTCATGCCGAAATTGTACATTACGGTGGATACATTTTGCACTTTATTGAACATGAAATCGCCTCTTAAACTCCTAAAACTCGAAAACAGTGCTTCACGATTCAGCGCCACCTCATCCAGCATGACCTCCATGTCCACATTGGTGACGCTGGCGGACCGCTTTTTGCGATGTTTTTGCCCTGACATCAGTGGCGTAGCGGAGGCCCCCGCAGACCCCGCGGTGCGGGGGAGCCCCGGAGTTTAGGAGCCCCCCCCCCCCTACCTGTTAAGTTGCTAGGCACCACGGTTTGACTGGCCATCTGGCATACCTGCCGGCCCGGACCACCACCCTACCATCGGACTTCACGATCGCGTCAACCCCCCCCCCCCCCCGTTGGACTTCACGATCGCGACCCCCCCGCCCCCGTTGGACTTCATGACCTGCGGGGGAGCCCCGAAATATTGCGCAACACCACTGCCTGACATATCTAATGTTACATATCTAATGTTCATTTCTTGTTGGTGCGCTTTTATTGAAATTGTCAGCCAATCAGAGAGAATTGTGAACTACACCAGTTATGTGATGGGGCTGCTGGTTAATCAACCCTAATTGCAAAGTTATTTAAGGCACCATGACAATGATATAAAAAATATTTAAATCAACCTTTTCTTGCCAAATAAGGTGTACTGGTAGGTGGCGTAATTTGCTGAGGTGGTGTAGCGGGAAGAGGCTTGATATCACAATCTGAGGTGGTGTAGCGGGAAGAGGCTTGATATCACAATCTGAGGTGGCGGGCTCGTGCCACCTGTAGGCAATCATTACATTTACGGTTTGATAATTGAGTTTGTAAGTTTTAAATTCTATGAATATGTTCTCAGTCATGATAAATGCAATATTCTTTAGTATTCCTGCAGTGTTTTATTGATAAAGAACACCACATCCTCTCATAACGCGGTGAAACAGTCGCTACCTGGAGTGAAAAGTCGATTCTCGAGTCATCGATTTCAGCACAACGTCGGACGTAAGAAGGTATACCTTAAGCAACCGCCTAAGGGATAGTTCGTGGAACACACGTAGAACAGTAAACAACTTTAGTAAGGTATACCTTTCAAGTCTTCGTAACACGCTATAAGAGACAACGTTATCGGGAAACCCACCCCAGGGCAGTTACACATTGGAATAACTTGAATGCAATCAAGAAAATAAAAACAGATAAAAAAAAACAATGAATACAAATCATAAGAATACATCAATGAAAAACAAATAAAAAAGCAATTTCATAAAAGTTTGTTTAAAAAAAAGGAAGGAGCTCAATGGAGGGTCATTCCACAGTGGTGGAGCCCTCACTACCCTCTGCCTACATTTTTATTTATTATTTAAATATTTTATTCTAAACAGGGTCCCTTCTGTAGACTTCTTGAGAGCGATACCTTTAGAGCTGTGGTAGAGGACCATGCCCGGTGCCTTGAGGGACTCCAGACAGCGCCAGTCTCCCTGGTCCGCCATGATCCACTTGAAGAGGTGGGACGTAGTTACCCTGTGTACATCTGGTTGTACATCATCATATTCACACACCTGCGGGAAACACACAAAACACTGAAAGGTCATTGTAAATAAGCTGACTATATATATATATGTAAATATATGTGCGTATATATATATATATATATATATATATATATATATATATATATATAACACGATACTTATTTTCTCAACCACCCTGTCTTTCTGGGGAGTCTCCCCAACTTGTGTGTAATATGAAAGCAGAGTCAATATCAATATATATCAATATCACCGTGGCGAATAAAATCTTACCATTGTCTCATTGGTTAAGAAACCTTAACAAATATGGTATGGTAACGGCTATGGTCGTATTAAAAACAAAATGGTATTCCCGGACGTATCATATTTTTCCTCCTCGTTAGTATTTGACCTTCCTTCATCAACGTAACTTGTCTAAAATTGCCAGTCATGCCTCACATTCACCTAATTCATACACACATTTAACCATAGACGGCGGAGTCAGCCATCAAGGAGACAGCCAGCTCAGTTAAGGTTAGTAGGGTGTCTTGCTCAAGGACACCTTGACATGTTTTTGCTAGGAGGAGCCGGGGGATCGAACCGGCAACCGTAGAAAAAAATAGGAGCATATTTACCGTCAGCGTTTGTTTTTCATTGACGGTTGGAATGCAGTATTTGTTTTCACACTTGAAGACGAAAGCCAATTGCACACCCTGGCCCTTTCTCCGTTCATAGACTGTTGCTGTGTAAAAGAGCCGCAAGCAAACATTAGGGTCATGTCTTCCGAGGTCACACTGTGTTTCTCTCCGCGGGTCAGTCTGGCGGAGATCTGCACAAAAGCTGAATCTCTCTGATCGACTGGAGCAACACACAACGTTATAGGTCCTCATTTACCTTCGTACTGATGCTCTTCTTGGGCTGTCTTTGCTACCAATGAGTAAACCTTTGTAATATCTTTCAGGACAGTAACCTGCCTCCCATCTTTTGTCTCCAGGAAGCCAGTTGTGAACGCCATCGTGACGTCTGGAGAAAAACTGCTGGACAAAAAGATGCATTAATACACAAGATTAATGCACAAGATTAATAATGGACAGCCAACACAAACTCGGCCAACACTCGTAAGCTTCTCCTGGCGGAGGACACTCCGGCTCTTTTTAGTGAACGACGGGAGCCGGCTCGCACCCGCGAACGAGCCGTTATTTATTTTTTTACGGGTGCTCCGCGTACATGCAGTGACTGAATGTCACTGTCATGACTGCATGTCATGCTGTGCATCACGTGAGGATAGATAAGGAGGAGGGGCGGCGTGTGCTCAGTGCTGATAGCTGAACAGAGGAAGGGGTGACACTTCACACGGGGAAGTGTCAGTTTGCGTCGCGCTAATAAGATGAGTGAAAGTAGGAAAAGAAGCAGCATTTGGCTGCATTTTAACAATTGTGCAAACACAAAGGCAGAATGCAGAATTTGCAACATGAAGCTCTCATATAGAGCAGGGTCCACAAACCACCTCCACAGGCACTTGAGAACTGTGCATCCAACAGTTCAGTTGGAAGAAAAAAAGGCAGGTCAGACTGCCTGCTTCTGCTTCTGTGTCTACTCCACCTGTTGTTGCTACAGCTACAGGATCTATCCCCCATGCGTCAGGTACCCAAAAACCAACAGCTACACAGACCTCAATAAGCCAATGTATATACAATGAATGGCAATGGCAAAGGCAATGAATGACCCCAGCTAGACAGAACATAGTGGATGAAGAATAGGCCAAAATTATTGCAAGTGATTTCCAACCATTTTCCATTGTGGAGGACAAGGTATTCCGAAGCTTCACACAGGCTCTCAATCCAATGTTCCTCCAAGCAGGAAAACACTCTCAAAAAATCATTCCGAGACTGTATGATAGAGAACGTGCTTCACTGCAGGCCAGGGTTAAGGAAGCTACTGCAGTTTACCACTGATTGCTGGACATCAAGAACCACCACTTTCATGTAAATAAAAGGTATATGTGGTAAAATAGAAGAGCCGTTTGGGAGCCGAAAGAGCCGGCTCTTCTTGGTGAGCCGAGCCAAATGAGCCGGCTCACTCAAAAGAGCCGGAATTCCCATCACTAGTGCACTATACGTATTGTTGTGTATTGTATATACCCAGGGTGCGAACTGGAGGGGAGCAGGGGGAGCTATAGCTCCCCTAGTGGTGACATGAACATGGTTTGTGAAATTTGGGGGGAGCTCTCTAAAATACTGATATGATGACCAAATAAATTCCATTTTTTTTCAAAGGTGTAAAATAAGTGAAATTATATTTAGAGTTTATGATTCATGAAAAAAGTGTCGCCTGCGGGCAGCGTGCAAGCAGGCGACACGAGAGAAGGGCTCTGTGCATCGTTGTGTTGTGTGTGGCGTCGCGTCTCTCCAGGCAGTGAGAGGGTTGTGTTGTGCTATAGCTGTATTATTAATATTAATATTGTTCATGGTTGGTGCCGCTGGCTGCTTTTATCGCGTGTGTTCGGCTCTGTGTGGGCTACAGCCATAATAGGCTATAGCCCATGTGAAACGATGTAGCCTGTTTTTGAGTCATTTTAAGTTGATTTAATTAAACAGTCAAACGTTACATTGGTGGTCCGTGGATTATTTATTATCAAGTTGATTGAAGTTTGCGTAGCCCATACATGCTCGGGAAATATGTTGACATGAACATGATCCATCGGGACGTTTCATGTAAATGTAGACCTGTGGCACCACCCCGTGTGCAACAGATTTTCTCTTTATAATAGGCCTACGTCTGTGCTGTTGCTATTAATGCACGGATCAGCATGTACCCCCTCCCCCCCCCCCCCCCCCCGCAAAAAAGAAAATCCCGGCTCCCCCGGAGACCGTGGTATAGTTCGCACACTGTACCTACGTATTACTGTAATAATACTGTAAATTGTGCAATTCATCTATCAATACATTTAGATTTCATTTAGTTATATTTTGTTTATACTAGTTTTGTTTAGTTTAGTTTGTTGTTATTTAGTTTTTAGGTATTAGTATATTTTGTGTGCATTTATTCCCCCTGTTTCAACTGTTGCACCTTAATTTCCCTCGGGATAAATAAAGATTCAAGATTTGTATTTGCCATTTGCAACAAGTACAATGGAATGCTTACTCCTCAATCCCTCCCACAGTATGATTTTCTGAAACACTATACTTCAAAAATACTGTACACAATAAAAATAACAATAAAGTGACTGATGGATGATATGTACATGTGTGCAGTACAGTGCCGTAGGTGTAATGAGCACACAAAGTCCAGCAAAAGTAGGATAGTGTATGATAGTGTAATGTAATATGGATGACAATGTTATAAAAGTGACATGATTAAATAATAATGTAATACAGGCTGATCCATGAAGAAAACACCTTATACTATTGGCCTGTGTCATGTGAGTTTACTGTAGGCCATGCTCATACAACCGGTGTCATATAAATGGCCCAAAATGATTTAAGACATTTAAAACAGGTCTGAGGGAGCGCTGTGAAGTTATAGTCTTGGAGTTGGATAGACATTCACTCTGCTTCTCCTCTCTTTGACCCTGCAGTGACAGCAGTCTTAACCACCCTAATTGTATATGAATGATGCTATTGAACAACAACAGTTTAAAATTCATTTATGGTCCTCAAGTGATGGTCCTCAAGTGTCTCTCACTGCAGGGTGGAACTGAGTAAAAAGGAACCGGATTGTTTTTTTTTGTTTTTTTACAGCCTATTAGGTGATTATCAGTGACATTGGTGATAACTATGATAACTCTCTATACATTACATGTTTGTACTATAATTACATAACATACATAACATACATTACATAATTACTTATAGAGTAGGTATGAGATATGTGCAGAATTATATATGTATATATATATATATATATATATATCAGTGGTGAAGCGTCAGGGCCTTCAAGGTATTCAGAGAAGACCCTGGAACTTAAATTTAATCAAATTTAAATCAAATGAATAAATGAGAATCGTATCTGTGTTGTTATCTGTTATATTACAGTGTTACGTTGATTTGTTTGTCTTTCTCGGTCCATGCACGACGCATTTGAGTGGTTTTGTGTTGGAAAAACAATGCAACCAATCAGCATCATCTTTTTCTAGGTTGCTGGGAAGAATATCCTTCAACCAAAGTATTCCCGATGACTTTGGCCCTTAGACTGAATGAGAGCGTAGGTTTGGATTGACAATTTGATCAACCAATCATATAGTGATTTGTAGCCAATGGGCGTATTCTTTCAGATTTCCCCACAGCTCAATAGGGAGCTAGAAGGTATACTGGCTGGAGCGAGAGGGGATCTAGCGTAGTGCTACGTTGTTTCTACGTAGGATTTTACGTCAAAATGGCGAAGGCGAAGATGATGGGCTGTTACACTGCTTTACCAACTATGGTACACTTGGAAATTGGCTGCGACAATCTTATCTGCCTAAATGAGATAAGGCATAAAGTGACTCCTCCGTGACGTCCGTCTGACTAGAACAACAGAATTTTCGAATGGGGGGGGGGGGGGGGTGGTCTACAGCAGGGGTTCCCAAAGTGACCCCGAGAAGGGGGGTCGCGAGATGATTTCAGAATCCTCTTGATGTGACCCATGAGGTTTATTTCTTTTTTATTATTACATTTTTTTTTATCATTTGTATTATTATTATTATTGTTAATAACGTGAGTGACAAATAGAGGAATTCTGATTCCCACAGATTCACGACAGTATCATCATTGGAAAAAAAGCCACACACAATGTTCGTGATCTATCTCTATTTATTTGAGTTAGGAGAGTTAAACCTCTCATCCTACATGGGTTTGCGTCGCAAAGTCTCCCTCCATGTCATTTCCAATTCCTTTGTACCGCTCATGAAGCAGAAGCAGCTTCAATCCCTCGTGCATATTTAAAGCCCACTTCCCATGAGGAAGCAGGCTCGATTGCGGTATATGATTGAATGATGAGCAATCATTCTAGACTTGGAAAGTATACATTGAGTGTTCGTTCGCGTTCTTAAAATCTGATGAATTACAAAGCTCCCACCCACAAAGCTCCCAAGACACACCCTCCCCCCGAGAGAGAGGGGAGGGTGTGTGTGTGTGTGTGTGTGTGTGTGTGTGTGTGTGTGTGTGTGTGTGTGTGTGTGTGTGTGTGTGTGTGTGTGTGTGTGTGTGTGTGTGTGTGTGTGTGTGCATTAGAACGTGTTACATGTTTTAACAATCAAGTACTTAAATTAACTTTTGATCATGTTCTGGCCCGCCATCTAGTGGCTCTGAAAATAATTGGCCCATGGCCCAAACTTACTTGCCGACCCCTGACCTAGACAGACTAATAAAAGTGTGTACAGCCATTACATTGGTGACATACAGAGAGATCAGTGCGCTCAACCCAGTTTGTGAGGGATTGCGCAATCCAAGAGGAGGCTCAGCTCGTCCACACACTCCATCGCTCATCCGATTAGAGCCACATAATGTCGGGTATGTGTGTGATTTAAAGCACTGGTCCCAAGTAGGGCTGGGCGATACGGACCAAAACCCGGTATTTTTAGGCTGCATCGCGATATCCGATATATATCGGTATTTTATACGAATTCGGTAATTTTTTCAGTTTTAACTAATGTATAATGTATAATAACTAATGTATGATGTCACAAGCACTTTTATTTTAAGACAACTCATATTCACAAGAATAACAGGCATTCCCTTTTAGAAAATATACAGCTGCACACTACATATTAACACGTAAATGAAAAGGTACATTGAAATAATCAAAATCCATCAAATAAATAGCCTATATTAAATCCCTAAGGGAGATGATCTTCTCACCCTATCCCTAAGGGAGATTATGTTCTCACCCTATCCCTAAGGGAGATGATCTTCTCACCCTATCCCTAAGGGAGATGATCTTCTCACCCTATCCCTGCCCGTTGCCAGCCACCATCCTGAGGAAACTCATGTTGGCCGCTTGTATTTACGATATCGTCCTTTCGGTCATTACCCAAAGTGGATGACCATAAGTGAGGGTAGGAACTTTGCTTTCAGGTCTCAGCTCTCTTTTTGTCACAACAGTGACCAAAAGTCATTAAGCATTAAGTTTTACATTTTTTTAATAAATGTATATACGGAATATATGTCAACCTATAGAAGTTGACGATGAACAATTAGCTAGACCTTTATCAATGATATTAGATTAGATTAGATTCTAATTTGTTGTCAGTGCACAGCACAAGTACAGTACATCGAAAGGAATTTGGCATCTAACCAGAGTGCAAATGTTGCAGTAAAGTGCCTGGTAATATATAATGTACAGTTGTTAATAATATGTAAAATATGTACAGTCTACAAAAAAAAAAAAGACTACTAAAAACAGATATAAAATTACTTATAGAGTAGGTATGCGATATGTGCAGAATTATATATATATATATATATATATACAAGGTAAGTATACAAGTACAGGTAGTGAGCAGGGGTATATCAACTGATATCAACGTGCAGCACTATAACATCAATCTACACGCTCAAACTAATCTTCCTAAAATGCACACCGATGGTTCAGCCTAGACACGCTCTTAACTCAACTCCGTCTCTGCAGGAGTTGCAGGAGCAGCGGCGTCGTACTCACCGCACAGAAGCTCCTCCGCCTCCTCTTCCTGCGGGGTCGTGGTGGGGAGCTGTGGGCTGCACTGTCTGCGCGAATCTTCTATTGCAGGGCTCTTGTCTTGCTGTTTCTGTGTCGTTGTCTGCCTGGAGGGAGGTTGAATCCTTGGACGTTAGAATGATATGCGATCTAGAGATGGGGTTGTGTTGTTTTCACAAGCCAATCAGCGGATCTGACCTGATGCGGAGGGGGGATGGATTTTCACCTATTTATTTGAGTTAGGAGAGTTAAACCTCTCACCTACATGGGTTTACATTTACATTTACATTTAGGGCATTTGGCAGACGCTTTTATCCAAAGCGACTTACAAGGTGTACATTAGTTGAAGCAGACAGTAGCATAACACTGAGGTACGCAACATAAAAATAGAGCAGTTCACAAGTATTCATATTAACAAATTTAGAAAAATGGCTGAAGGGGAGGGGCTATAGACGTGGTCCCCCAAAATGTTGTCTCCATGGTTACGGTGGTGAGATTCACTGTCATCTCAGAGGCAATGTGCGTCCGTCAACACATCATGATGAAGATATGACGTGTGTGTGTGTGTGTGTGTGTGCACGTGGGCGCGCGCGTGTGTGTGTGTGTGTGTGTGTGTGTGTGTGTGTGTGTGTGTGTGTGTGTGTGTGTGTGTGTGTGTGTGTGTGTGTGTGTGTGTGTGTGTGTGTGTGTGTGTGTGCGTGAGTGTGCGTGAGATGCGGGCGTTTGAAGGAAACTTTGAGTAAAGAATCAGAAGAGGTTTTACAGGAAATCTAACTTCAGAAATTTCCCAAAATTAATTTGTTTGGCATTTAGAGTCATCTTGAAACACCACAACCATCTGACATCGGTTTCTTTAGCAAAGGTCACTCGCTCATGATGAAACACAGTCCTTCCTCACGACATGGACTTCTATGACTGAAACTACATTCAAAGACAAGCCCCCATAAGCCTGTGTGACAACAAGGCGACGAGTGAAGGACTACCCCCGTGCAGGAGACCACGCTCTGAACACATCTCAGGCGCTGTGTGGCCCTGGTCCTGCTGACTCAGGCGTGGAGAGATGTATGGTATTAGAAACATCAGCCCCATGAAGGAGAAAGGAGGGAAACGGTGACGAACGCAACTGATAAATCTACCGTTTGCAAAATTGACTCATCAATTCCAGCGAAAGTTGATTATAATTTGTGTTATTTCTGCAATGCCACACGCATTTTTCTAAATCCAAAGGATTGAATCCTCTTTATTGCTCACATACATGCACAAACAAATAAATAAAGTTATCTTGAATCTTGAAAATAAACACAGTGAAATGTGTTTCTCTGCATGTAACCCATCCTGGTATGAGGAGCAGTGGAGCAGCTATTGTCTATACAGGGGAGCAGGGGAGGGGTCTGGTGCCTTGCTCAAGGGCACCTCGGCAGTGCCCGGGTGTTTCAGGGGACCCTCTGGTTCCCAAGCCAAGTCCCAACAGACTGAGCTGTCCTGCCACCCTAAAACATTTTTCCCATCTAGGACCAGAAATAAGGGACATCTTTACTTGTCTCATGCTTGCTATACTCACCTATGGTGGCAGCCAGTGTACTGGGGAGGACAGGACAAAGACAGCCTCCGATCAGCCGGTCAACCCTCGCGCTCCTTTATCTTGCATCGCAAAGTCTCCCTCCATGTCATTTCCAATTCCTTTGTACCGCTCATGAAGCAGAAGTTAGAACACCGTGTGTAGGAAATAGTCTGAAGCAGCTTGAATTCCTCCAATATATATAGAGGGAATAGTCTTAAGCATCTTCAATCCCTCGTGCATATTTAAAGGGAATAGCCCACTCCCCATGAGGAAGCAGGCTCGATTGCGGCATATGACTGAATGATGAGCAATCATTCTAGACTTGGAAAGTATCCATTGGGTCAATGGATACTTTCCAAGTCTAGAATGATTGCTCATCATCCATTGCACGCTCCCAACACACACACCCTCCCCCCGAGAGAGAGGGGAGGGTGTGTGTGTATGTGTATGTGTATATATGTATGTATATATGTATATATGTATATATATGTATGTATGTATGTATGTATGTATGTATGTATGTATGTGTGTGTGTGTGTGTGTGTGTGTGTGTGTGTGTGTGTGTGTGTGTGTGTGTGTGTGTGTGTGTGTGTGTGTGTGTGCGTGTGTGTGTGTGTGTGTGTGTGTGTGTGTCAGTGACGTGCGGTGAGGTTCGTGGCTGGGGAGGCACTGACTCGTTGTACTCATTGTATTATACTGGTTATGTTTCATATCCCATATGAATGCTTTGACGAAAAGTCAAAGCATTAGAACGTGTTACATGTTTTAACAATCAAGTACTTAAATTAGCTTTTGATCATGTTCTGGCCCGCCATCTAGTGGCTCTGAAAATAATTGGCCCATGGCCAAACTTACTTGCCGACCCCTGACCTAGACACACTAATAAAAGTGTGTACAGCCATTACATTGGTGACATACAGACAGGGTGCGAACTGGAGGGGAGCCATGAGTGGTGACATGAGCGGTGACATGAGCTCCCCTGGGAACATGGTTTGTGAAATTTGGGGGGAGCTCTCTAAAATACTGATATGATGACCAAATAAATTCCATTTTGGGCATTGTTTTTTTTTCAAAGGTGTAAAATAAGTTAAATAAAATTATATTTAGAGTTTATGATTCATGAAAAAAGTGTCACCTGCTTGCACGCTGCCCGCAGCTCCACCCACTGGTGGAGCTGCGGGCAGCGTGCAAGCAGGTGACACGAGAGAAGGGCTGTGTGCATCGTTGTGTTGTGTGTGTGTGGCGTCGCGTCTCTCCAGGCAGTGAGAGGGTTGTGTTGTGCTATAGTTGTATTATTAATATTAATATTGTTCATGGTTGGTGCCGCTGGCTGCTCTTATCGCGTGTGTTCGGCTCTGTGTGGGCTACAGCCATAATAGGCTATAGCCCATGTGAAACAATGTAGCCTGTTTTTGAGTCATTTTAAGTTGATTTAATTAAACAGTCAAACGTTACATTGGTGGTCCGTGGATTATTTATTATCAAGTTGATTGAAGTTTGCGTAGCCCAGACATGCTCGGGCAATCTGTTGACATGAACATGATCCATCGGGACGTTTCATGTAAATGTAGACCTGTGGCACCACCCCGTGTGCAACAGATGTTCTCTTTATAATAGGCCTATGTCTGTGCTGTTGCTATTAATGCACGGATCAGCATGTACCCCCCCCCCCGCAAGAAAAAAAAATCCCGGCTCCCCCGGAGACCGTGGTATAGTTCGCACACTGCATACAGAGAGATCAGTGCGCTCAACCCAGTTTGTGAGGAATTGCGCAATCCAAGAGGAGGCTCAGCTCGTCGATGCCTCCCTTCGCGTCTTTCCCCCCTATTTGAACAGGAAAATAAAAAACAAATTCAGCGATATTGACTATACAAATGATTGGAATGGTTGGAATCATACACTGCCTCCCCTGACCGCGCGTCACTGGTAGGTGGCCACCTCCTCAGGGACACTACAGGCGTTTGACTTCACGATCGCGACACCCCCCCTCCCCGTTGGACTTCACGATCGCGACACCCAAATATATATATATACACCTGCTTGTTTAAATCACTCACGAAAACTATATCAATCACTCAACAAAAATATATATATATCGGCACACACTGACAAAAAACACTGACATATATTTGTGTGCGTGTGTGTGTGTGTTTTTTTGCGTATGTGTTTGTGTGCGTGCGTGTGTGTCTGTGTGTGAGTCTGCGTCTGTGTGTGTGTGTGTGTGTGTGTGTGAGTCCGCTTAAACTAATACCACACAAACAATTATATGTTTTCATGTTTTTATTGAACACACCATGTAAACATTCACAGTGCAGGTGTCACGGTTACGGTGGTTGGCAGGGGGCGTGGCCAAGCCACGTGCGCTGTGCGTGTGCACATGCGCTACTACCCAACCCCGGCGTTGGGTAGTACATCATGGTTGCGTTGGGTCGTACGTCATGGTTGCGTTGGGTTACGTTATCCATTCATCAGCGGATTTGTGTGTTTGAAACACACGTCGCGTGGGGGGGAAGGAGAGTTTATTACAGACATGCGCAGTACACGGTCACTTCAGGGGTCCGCACAGGGACTAACAACCGTCCAATGAAATGCCTGTAAACGAGGCGTGTGTCACTTTTTGTCTTTAGAAAGTAGGTCCAAGTCATACTACTATAGTGGTCTGTGAAAGCTGTAGTGTATATATACCCATCTCTATCAGTTGGCTCCATAGGACCACATAGGTCTGTATAACTAACTAGTATTTCTTTGGCTTTGCTATCAGCCTATTCCTCGTATCAACACATTTGCCTTCTGTACAAATTTCACAGTTGAGAGAAGACATGTCACATTTTCCCTTAATTTTCATCCCTTCAACTACATTCTCCAATCGGGAGACATCTTCAAAGTTACAATGGCCAAGTATTCTATGCCACATTTGAATATCATGACACCCTTTAACTTGTCAACATTTTCTTCATTAACTGTGGACAGATAATACAGTTTACCATAGACGTCAATGTTAAACCTGGTACCATCATTAACACTCATCCAGTTATTACCTTCTTTGAAATGCAATTCTGCCCCTTTGTCTGTAGCTGCTTTTACTGAGAAAATATCTTGTGGAAAGGTAGGTATATACAGGGCGTTCTTCAGTAGCGCTCTCACCTTGTGTCCCTTTCTGTCGACCAGGAAAATCTCCACTTCCCCTCTGGCCTTGGCAACTCCGGTAGTCTTGGTACCGTCGGCTAGTTCAATCACGTGGTTCTTAGGCTTAAAGTTTTTATCGATAGTCTTAAACTTCTTAGTCACTTATCATGTGCGATGTCGCACCACAGTCGACCATTAAGCTTTTAGTAGACTACTGTTATCACTCATCTTAAAAAAATACGACCTGTTATTTTCACAGTCTTCGTCGTTGCTCCTCGGTGCGTGCCCCAAAGTCTAATACAAGTAGACAAGTAGACAGAAGTGGCCAAACAGACAAATTGACAGACAGTCAGACAACAGACAGACAACAGACAGACAAAGCTTTGTCGGGAGCCCCGAATCCTATGAGGTGAGGATAGGGAAGTCCGCCGCAATGCTGGCAACACTCAGTATTTATCCCTCCTTAGGACTGCCCCTAAGACACTGTCTTTCACCCCAATGATGCAAGTCTTGACCACTTGGCTCCACCATCCCCATCTCCAGCACGGGAACAGAGGAACTCTCGTGCAGGCAGAGGAAGCCAGAGGTGTTGAACCAGGAGCGGCCAAGCCTTTGATCCAGCTCAATAGTTGTATGCCAACCCCCCTCAACAGCTGTAGGCTGCAATAGCCACTGTCCCCCGCTGTGAGATAAACATTATAGTTGGTCAAGCAGGATAAGGATAAGGATAAGGATAAGGACCAGACCCCTCAGGACAATAGGACAAAAGGGTGATAGGGAGAATTACATGGGGGGGTCACAAGGTCAAATTAACAGAGAGTGATAGAAGGGACAACATATGATTTTTCCATTACACTAGACATAGTGCTGGGCCCATAACCTGTTACGTTATCCATTCATCAGCGGATTTGTTTTAGCACAAGAAACACACATCCACTCAGGGTCGCGTCGGAGGGGAGAGAGTCTGTTTATTACAGACATGCGCAGTACACGGTCACTTCAGGGGTCCGCACAGAGACTAACAACTGTCCAATGAAATGCCTGTAAACGAGGCTGCGTTACACACAATACACTATGTTCAATATCCGGTCTATACGAGCTCCCCGGTAATTATAATTACCTGTCCAGTACCTGTCGCTACTCCGACCTCCCGGTATCCAGACTCCTCGCCCGTCCCGGACTGCTCGCCGGTCTACTACCTGCCGGTACTCCGCGGATCGACCTCCCGGTATCCAGACTCCTCGCCCGTCCCAGACCACGCACCTGTCTACTCCCTGTCGGTACTACGCTGATCCGACTTCCCGGTTTCCAGACCCTTTGCCTGTCCCCGTTCACCCTTGTGTGTTGTGTTTGCTTTGAATAAAGCTTTACGTATAGCTCCACTGTGTCTCGGTCTGCGTTCTGGGTCCCACCGAACTATCCCATTCGTGACAGCAGGGTGGGTATGTGAACCCTTGGATTTAATAACTGGTTGACCCTCCTTTGGCAGCAATAACCTCCACCAAACGTTTCCTGTAGTTGCAGATCAGACCTGCACAACGGTCAGGAGGAATTTTGGACCATTCCTCTTTACAAAACTGTTTCAGTTCAGCAATATTCTTGGGATGTCTGGTGTGAATCGCTCTCTTGAGGTCATGCCATAGCATCTCAATCGGGGTTGAGGTCGCCACGCCGATGTCCCGGAAATCCAGATTCATTGCCTATCCCGCGTCACCCACCTGTCTCGCGTTACTCTCCGGTCTATACGAGCTCACCGGTAATTATAATTACCTGTCCAGTACCTGTCGCTACTCCGACCTCCCGGTATCCAGACTCCTCGCCCGTCCCGGACTGCTCGCCGGTCTACTACCTGCCGGTACTCCGCGGATCGACCTCCCGGTATCCAGACTCCTCGCCCGTCCCAGACCACGCACCTGTCTACTCCCTGTCGGTACTACGCTGATCCGACTTCCCGGTTTCCAGACCCTTTGCCTGTCCCCGTTCACCCTTGTGTGTTGTGTTTGCTTTGAATAAAGCTTTACGTATAGCTCCACTGTGTCTCGGTCTGCGTTCTGGGTCCCACCGAACTATCCCATTCGTGACAGCAGGGTGGGTATGTGAACCCTTGGATTTAATAACTGGTTGACCCTCCTGTGGCAGCAATAACCTCAACCAAACGTTTCCTGTAGTTACAGATCAGACCTGCACAACGGTCAGGAGGAATTTTGGGATGTCTGGTGCGAATCGCTCTCTTGAGGTCATGCTATAGCATCTCAATCGGATTGACTCTGACTGGGCCACTCCAGAAGGCGTATTTTCTTCTGTTGAAGCCATGCTGTTGATTTACTTCTGTGCTTTGGGTCATTGTCCTGTTGCATCACCCATCTTCTGTTGAGCGTCAATTGGTGGACAGATGGCCTTAAGTTCTCCTGCAAAATGTCTTGGGAAACTTGGGAATTCATTTTTCCGTTGATGATAGCAATCTGTCCAGGCCCTGAGGCAGCAAAGCAGCCCCAAACCATGATGCCCCTTCCACCATACTTCACAGTTGGGATGAGGTTTTCATGTTGGTGTGCTGTGCCTTTTTTTCTCCAAACATAGTGTTTTGTGTTTCTTCCAAACAACTCAACTTTGGTTTCATCTGTCCACAGAATATTTTGCCAGTAGTGCTGTGGAACATCCAGGTGCTCTTTTGCAAACTTCAAACGTGCAGCAATGTTTTTTTTAGACAGCAGTGGCTTCCTCCGTGGTGTCCTCCCATGAACTCCATTCTTGTTCAGTGTTTTACGTATTGTAGATTTGTCAACAGAGATGTTAGCATGTGCCAGAGATTTTGTCTCTAGCTCAAGTCTTTAGCTGACACTCTAGGATTCTTCGTCACCTCATTGAGCATTCTGCGCTGTGCTCTTAGTCATCTTTACAGGACGGCCACTCCTAGGGAGAGTAGCAACAGTGCTGACCTTTCTCCATTTATAGACAATTTGTCTTACTGTGCACTTATGAACATCAAGGCTCTGAGAGCTCTTTTGTGCGAGGCATGGTTCACATCAGGCAATGCTCCTTGAGAATAGCAAACTCAAAACTGGTGTGTTTTTTATAGGGCAGGGCAGCTTTAACCAACACCTCCAATCTCGTCTCATTGATTGGACTCCCGGTTGGCTGACTCCTGACTCCAATTAGCTCTTGGAGAAGTCATTAGCATAGGGGTTCACATACTTTTTCCACCCTGCACTGTGAATGTTTACATGGTGTGTTCAATAAAAACATGAAAACATATTGTTTGTGTGGTATTAGTTTAAGCATTTGTCTATTGTTGTGACTTAGATGAAGATCAGAACACATGTTATGACCAATTTATGCAGTAATCCAGGTAATTCCAAAGGGATCTAATATAAATCCGGATCGAGGGGACTTTTGTGTCACTATTACCTCATTACTCTCCATGGCATCACCACCAGGTTTCACTGAGCACCACTTCCCATTGGAATTAGAAAATCAAGAGTTGATTTAGTTCAGTTAGCCCAAATGAATGAATACCTATTGAAGCATTACTAAATCACTATTAGTTTTTTTTAAACTGCAAACATAACATTTTGAGGTGGTGTTTAAACCAATATTTGAATGACTTGAAATCCTTTCTGGGCATAATCCTGACACAGCCACCACTGAACACTTTATATATATATATATAATATGTATAGAATATATATATAATATTATATATAATATATATATAATATATATATATAATATACCGGTATATATAATATATATTATTGGTAATATATATATTATATATATATACACACATATATATACACACACACATATATATATATATATATATATATATATATATATATATATATATATATATATATATATATATATATATATATATATATATATATATATATACATACATATACACACACATATATACACACACATATATATACATATACATACACACATATATACATAAACATATATATATATATACATACATACCTATGTATACACAAACACATAATTGTATAAGAGGAAGAGGGCAAAGAGGGACTGTAAGAAATATTAAGGTGGTTCAAATGTAAGTTAATTTGCTGACTTAAAAACATGAGTTAACTCAAGGTCAAGATAAGCTTTGTTTCAACTCTCAAGTTAAGTTATACAAGTTGTTTAATTAATGATCATACATCGTTACAACTTTATACTTTGAGTTAAAGAAACTTAAGATGTTGCATTATCTTGTCAAAGCAACTTTCAATTATACACTATCTTAACTCACAATTTCAAGTAAAGTTAACTTAAAACTGTATTCATACCAATTGCCAATTCAAGTTGTTAACTCATGTTTTTAAGGCAGCAATTGAACTTACATTTTCAAATTTCAAATTGTGCGAACATAACAGGAAGTAAATACGTGGCAAGTTCCTGTTGCTGCTAACCCTGATAAATACATAAAAAACATTCAATTCAGTCTGCTTCAAAACTCAAGGACTATTCCCATGTCCTATCACCTTCTGGAACACAGTGGCCAATGATTAGAGATAGGAAACGGACAAGACCATCAACAGACACAAGTGAACTCTTGTGACAACATTGGAAACTGAGGTAGAAAACCACATAGATGTTACAGTTTGTACCTCAAGAGTATGTTTCTTAGTCAGTGTACTCGGGCCGAGGCTTGGTCTGTCTTGATCTTCATCACCACTCTCTGCAATCAATCTGCACCTGAAACAGAGAAAATACAGTAAAGTACACGATAAAGCAGACCTTTATAAAGTAATTTGAACTGAAAACATGACAAAGAATAATAATAACATTTGCAACAGTTATCATAAAACTACTACTGATGATCTGAGCAACAAAGCTAATTTACAAAACCCTAGCTTTCATTGTAATGAAATTAATTTAACCATAAATAACTCTAGGAGGATATGTTGCCGTTAGATTAAAAAACCTCCATTGTCCAGTTACTGATACCCACACCGGACAACACATACCACCACAAACACTCTACTCGGTTCTGGATTGTATGAATTAAAATATATGTACCTTTAAAACTGTATATATTTCTTACCAATAAAGCAGTTGTTACGTGTCTAAAGCGCCAGTGGCATGGAACACGCACCAGTAAATAGTCCATACCACAAACCAGTAAATAGTCCATACCATGAACCAGTAAATAGTCCATACCATGAACCAGTAAATAGTTCATACCATAAACCAGTAAATAGTTCATACCATAAACCAGTAAATAGTCCATACCATGAACCAGTAAATAGTCCATACCATGAACCAGTAAATAGTTCATACCATAAACCAGTAAATAGTCCATACCATAAACCAGTAAATAGTTCATACCATAAACCAGTAAATAGTCCATACCATAAACCAGTAAATAGTTCATACCATAAACCAGTAAATAGTCCATACCATGAACCAGTAAATAGTCCATACCATGAACCACTAAATAGTTCATACCATGAACCAGTAAATAGTCCATACCATAAACCGGGATGGACCAACTCGGTGGTTTAACACTACGACCACACAGACGGGCCACGGCTAATTACTGGCATGAAAACCTCTCGAAATGGGCCAATTTAACTAAACATTAGTACTAGTTACCATACTAAACTTGCGCTGTGAATATGCTTCTATGTTTGGTGAATGTTAGATAAGAGCCTGACTGCTTGTAACTTATTTATTTTTAATAAAAGTAGTTATTCACAATCCTGTAATGTTAGCTAGGTTAGCCTCCGCCCGACATTTGGATTAACAATATGCCTTAAAATAACGATGAGTTGAAGTAAATTAAAGAAAGAAGTTACTTAAACTTTTTGATCGTATCTATTTTTACAGTGGTTTCAACAGCTGTCCAAGTACACACCCTTATTATTAATACTGGCTGCGTAGCCAGTTCGTCACGTTGTTTGTTATGCAATCTACTATTGCAGGGGTGGCCAACCCGCGGCTCTTTGCCCAGTTTCATGCGGCTCTTCAGTTCATATCGAATTATATGTGTGTGTGTGTGTGTGTACGTACCTGTGTGTACGTGTGTGTGTACGTGTGTGTGCAGTGGCGTAGCGCAAAATCCCGTGGCCCCCCCGCGAGCAAAATCCGTGGGGAAATATCGCGATGTGCGACGATCGTTGACGGGGGTGGGGTGCTACTACCCGATCAGAAATTAAGATATATACATGTTAATTTTCTTCCCCCCCGCAGTGGGTGCCTTGCGGGCCCCTCCCCTACGCCACTGTGTGTGTGTAGTGTCAGTATGAGAGCATGACAGCGCGTCTAATTGTGATGCGGCCCAAGA
This sequence comes from Muraenolepis orangiensis, assembly GCA_027704905.1. Lineage (NCBI taxonomy): Eukaryota > Metazoa > Chordata > Actinopteri > Gadiformes > Muraenolepididae > Muraenolepis > Muraenolepis orangiensis. Next base: position 309,237 of record JANIIK010007723.1, read on the forward strand.
GCCTATCACAAAAATGCCTGTGATGCAGTGAACCAATCACCTTCGAGGGGTGAAAACCCTATCGTTGAGTAAGCACTATCTGAGTTGACCATCTGAGTTCAAACCCTTCATATTTTTTTATAGAACGCGATTGCAAGCCATTTTGCCTTCTATGCCAGACATCATTAGCCAATTTCAAGGCTTCAAATCTTCAGCACCATTTCACCTCACTCCATGCTCACTCCATCGACCAGGAATTCCCTAAAGGTGTTGAACTTCGCAAGCAGAAGTTAAACACCTTGAAAAGTCAGGCGGAAAAGCAAAAATAACGAAGCACTCGGAGACCGTAACGCTTGCATCATATCAAGTTGCTTGGAACATAGCACGAGCTAAAAAGCCCTACAATGAAGGGGAGTTTGTTAAAAAATGCCTAAACCAATGCGTGGTTGAAATCTTGTTTCCAGAAAACCAAAAACTGAAACAAGGTGGAGAATTGTTCAAGGCAAGGAATGTCAGAAGTCCCACTAATTTAATTTAAAGAAGCAACATGCGTAGGAAGATAAAAAACTTGTTCACATTTTGTTTACTGAGAGTTTGTGTGAGAGTGCACACAATGTTCATTGTTGATAATAACTGGCCGTAGTTAGGAGAGGTTTAATTCAATTTCTGTCAATATTATGGTGTGTGACATTTACAATAAATCTATCAGAGCAGAGCTATGTGTGTCTGTCTGTGTGAGGGTGTGTGTGTCTTTGGGAGGGAGGATCCTGAGTTCTAGATTTTCATTTAGTCTGTGTAATAGAGAGAGGGGAGAAAGAGAGTGAGGGAGCACAGAGAAAGGCTGAGAACAAAAGAGAGAAGGAGAGGGGGGGGGGGGGGTGCGCATCTGTGACTGTGTGTATGATGTGGCTCTTTGCAGTAACATAGTAACATTTTTGGCTCTTAACCTCTGACTGGTTGGCCACCCCTGTACTATTGGGTCAATAAATACATTTTCAGCGTGGCTGTGACTGGATTCTTGTTGTTGGTGGACGGCTTCCAATAATAGGTTAAATTACCTAATTTCCGTTGAATTGCTGAACAGTTGCTGAATCAGCCTGCATGCTGGGTGGTGATTCCATTTATTTATTTTTACTTTGAAAAACAAGGTACCGGTCCATGTACAATGTATGTTGTGTAATGTTATGTGGTTATGCTGCCACTATCATAACATTGTCATTAACATTATTACACTGTCATACTTTGCTGGACTTTCTGGACTCATATTCATCACTCATTAGAGTTACTGCACTGAACTCATAATGCTGCTGCACTACTGGCACTTTAAAATGCTTTAAATGCTTTTTGCACATTTTAACTCATGTACATATCTCCATTCTATCACTTTATTGTTCTTTTTATGTTCATTTTTTATTTTTATTGTGTATAGTATTTTTATTGTTCTAGAATGCCATACTATGGAAGGGAATGGGGAGTAAGCATTCCATTGTACTTGTTGCAAATGGCAAATACAAATCTTGAATCTTGTAAACAGGGTACCGGTCCATGTTTACATTAGGGTTCCGGTCCATGTTACCATTACGGTTCCGGTTCCATGATACCATTAGCGTTCCGGTCCATGTGTACATTAGGGCTCCGGTCCATGTTAACATAAGTGCTCCGGTCCATGTTTACATAAGGGCTCCGGTCCATTTTAACATTAGGGCTCCGGTCCATGTTAATATTAGGGTATACGCATGTACACAAATTAACACAAAGTGTTAACACAGTTCAGTGACCAATTCATTTATTGTTGAATAATCCTAAACAGAATACAACTGCATACAATTCTGTACCCTCAAAAGGATAGCCTTTGGAAGTATGTTTAGATTTCTCCCTCTGAAATAGAGGTCCCTTGAACAGTTTGTTTCTTTAGAAATTAAATGCACTTTTGACTTCTGGTGACGAGTTGTTCTCTTACCTTCCTTTGTTGAAACACACTACTGTAAGTCGCTTTGGATAAAAGCGTCTGCTAAATGACTAATGTAATGTTGTACAAGACGAAATTGGTCATTGCCATTTTATACAATATCTTTTTTTAAGGAACCTTAAAATGCAGATAGAATATTTCAGGCTTTGGACAAAACAACAAGGTAGCTTGCGGAGTGTGTGTCTGGTTGGTGGCCGGTTTTTTTCCTCAGGCCGGCAAAAAAAATGCTTTCCGAGCTCACTGGTCGTCGTAGAACAACTGCACCGTCACTTGATCTCTGAGAGCCTCGTTCTCCCGGTAAACGTACATGGGCGCGGTGGCGCCGCTGGCCTCCCGCTCGCCGCCCTCGTGTTCCTCCTCGGCCAGAAGGTCGTCGCAGGAGGCCACGCACGGGTCCTGCTCCCGGAGGAAGGCCGGGTAGCCTAGCGAGGCCCTCCCGATCCTCACCGAGCGCCTCACGGGCGTGACGAAGCGCACCTCCTGGCTGTCCACCCGAAGTCGCTCCCGCCGTTGGCTCCGAGCGCCCCTGCGGACCCAACGGAAGGAAACAAGCCCACCCCCGGCACACCCAAAACATTGAGTCAAATGTGGGAGGAGCGCATCTCTCGTATACATTTTTCATCTGCATGTACAGAATTAGACGTGACCTAATCCAATTTAAGGTGCTGATAAAAACATATTTTATTCATTCGCTTTCACTAGTTTCCCGCGACCATATGGTTTGGTTTTGTCCAACCTTCAATAGCTTCTTGCAATATATATTTCAATCTGTTGATAGAACTGCTCCTACTCCTCCTGTATATACATATACATTTATATATGCTCACTTGTATATACATTTACATCTATATCTTTTTCCTGTATATACATATACCTATTATTATGGTCATATCACATTTATACCTAGACTGTCTTTTAACCTGTAAATGTAAACTGTAAATTATATTACCATGCACTTTACTGTAACAATTGCACTCTGGTTAGATGCTAAATAATTTTCGCTGTACTGTACTTGTGCTGTACAATGACAATACATTAGAATCTACTCTAATCTAATATAATCTAGATCTGGACCCATGCCACAGAAGGCGTTTCTCAGTAAGCGTCTCCAACGGCAATCTGTGGTTCTCCTTCCTCATTACACATGAACAGGCCGCTGATCCTGTTCATGGGAAAGCCTGATGTATTCATGTATTAATGTGGTTTTAAAACATTAACAAAAATAAATAAGGTTCACACAGCAAGGTTGGGTTGAGGCATTCACCCTAAACCTGCTCACCTTGAATAGGTAGAACATCATTCAGTTGGTGTGCCTGTGATCTCTCATTTAATATCCTGGTTCTTTGTTTTTATTTGACTTATATGATTTCTTGTCGTGTAAGACCCCTGGTGGGGTGTGTTTGGGGGAACCGAGGGCTTCTTTATTTGATTCAGATTTTCTCATTTCACTCATTGTCCTTTCAGGCAAATTGTGTTATTTTTGTATATTTAAAAATGGCTGGAGTTTTTTGAACAATGTCAGGCAGCGGCCACATTTATAAATAAATTACTGATTGATATTCATCGTGAAACATGCAACACCCTCAGGATGGTCTCACGAGCCTAGGTTACCGTAATGGCATGCAAAGCAGAAATGACAAAATAGTGATCGTAATCTTTCATTTATGTATTAATATTTACTACGAATCGTCAAAATGAACGTATTCAATTTGCGTGGACTTGGAAAATTGGAAGGGGGGTAACGGAAGGAGTCGAGTCACAAACACGTACCCAGGGGTGGCCGTTATCTTGTACTTGACGGTTGACGAGTTGCCCTTTTCGGCATGGATGAAGGCTCTGACGGGCTGAGGGGTGACCACAGGGCCCATGGTCGCGGCCTCCAGCCGGCTCTCCTCTTCGTCCACCTGCTCCATTCTCTCTTTAGTGCCTACGGAAACAGTTCAAATGAGCCAATATGACAAATATGAAATCGAACACATTGATAATACAATACAACTTTGTGTTTGATTTATACTTTGACAGCAGCAGGGCGATGACAGCCGGCTATGAGACAGACTCCTCAGGTGGGAGATGACGGGGCGGCTTGCCTCGGTCTTACCTTTATTCTTTCCTGATTACTAATCCAACTAGTAATTGTTTTGGCTGTGTTTTCTAAACCGACCTTGAAATTGAACATGAACGCCGCTTATATGTGTGAGGTTCAGAGCAGATGCCCCAATAATAAGTTACTTTTTATGATTGGCAGTTTACAAGGCAATCTGTTTACAATTTTTTACTTTTTTTATTGGTAAGCTTTAAAACGCTTCCATTGGTTGGAATTTAATTTGTATTTGAATTGAAGCTGTTCACGGTGGACCTTTACGTTTAAAGTTAACATTATTTGTTCCTGAGTTGGGAGTTGGGTCATGTTGTCGACATCGTGAACGCATGCTTCTATTGGTGTTTGGGAACGTGTAGTAAAAAGATGGGAGGGGGGTGTATTTGAGGAGTGGGTTCTGTAAGTGTTAACTCCAGGGGAATGTGTAACACGTTGCAGGGGGAGGGTATCGGAGGGAACACAGCCCACTACAGTGTGCGGGTCTGGTGGTGGGTTGGTCATGTCGGAGGTGGTAAAAGGGAGGGGAGATGTTTCTGTATATCTCAGGGGGAAATGTATGTTAGAGGGTTGGGGTTTTATGTGTTCCAATATATGTCTGGGGCAGCATTGTTTATCCACTCACTAGTGTATGGTCATGGAACAACCTATATAACAAAAAATATCTTTGATTGAGGTATGTCTAAATCTATGAAGGTTAAGGTCACATCTTGGAATTGCAGGGGCTTAGGTAGATTAACTAAAGTGAAGCAGGTACTTAGTAGACCAGCGATTCCCAACCTGTGGGCCGCGAAGGCATTGCAAGTGGGCTGCCAAATAATTGGCAAAATATGATTTTTTTTGTTTGTTTTGTTTTTATTTTAAAAATATAGATTTTTAAATATATTTTTTAATTTAATTAAAGAAAACCTACAATTTAAAGTCGATGGTAAGAACGTTCCCGCGGGACCACATTGATTATGCTCCTTATTGGTCGGGGTTTTTTTTTCTGCGGATGTGACAGCCGCGGTTGATACAGTGATGAACCTGAAAGCTAGCTTGCTAAAAAAACAACATCCACAGCTAAAACTATCAAAGTGTATAAAAATGGATAGCTGGTGGGGGGGGGGCGCTATGTAGCACGGAGGCGAGTAGACGTGCGCCCTTACAGCTCCGAGATTAGTGACTTTAAAATACTTTTTCATTGTGCAGTTTGGCCCACAAATAGTATGCAACAACTTATAAAGTACTTATAAAGTACTCTAGCTCAATTATTTAGATTTTTGACCGGCCAAAATGTCTTCTACTCGGCCGAAACAAGACCCCGCGAAAGGGGGGTTAGTAGTAGTCGTAGTTTTCCTGACTCGGCTAGCGTTGCTACTGCCAACGTTGCTAGTGGCACCCTGATGCATTGGCCGCGAATCTGCGCTCTGAAACATTGTCTGTGAGACAAGAACTGAAGAGCTCAGTTGAACCACTTCAGCGCGCAGTGGAGGCACACAAGGCGGCGATGCGAGATCTGGAGCAGGCTGCCACTGACCACAGCACTCGGATAGATGAGCTGGAAGCTACAGTTCGCATGCTTACTTCGCAAGTGAAACGCTTGGATGACAAATGTGAGGAAATGTGAGGGCAGGTCCCGGAGGAATAACATACGCATGATGGGTATACCAGAGGGACCGGAGGGACCCCGTGCCACTGATTTTGTCGCGCAGCTGCTCCGGGACTTGCTCAAGCTGGAC